>JBBPTO010000629.1:0-25550 GCA_038094155.1 Pulveroboletus cf. aberrans
CGAGAATACGACGCCCGGTTGACTTGTTGCGCGCGCAGACACGGACTGTCTTACACCCAGTTTGAGTTCTACGGCCTCGAGCTCTCCGCGCCCGTCTGCGGCGACGACTTCAGTCTGACCGTCGAGCTCGAGGTGAAGAACGTCGGGCACGTCACCGGTTCCGAGGTCGTACAGCTCTACGTGTCGATGCCCGCGATGTCGGCCGTGACACACCCTCCGCGGTCGCTCCGCGCGTTCAAGAAGGTCAAGGACCTCGAATCTGACGAACGTGCGCACGTCACGTTGACGCTCGACAAGATTGCGGTGTCTTGGTGGGACCAGCGGATCGCTCGGTGGGTGATCGAGCGGGGCACGTACGGGGTGAGCGTGGGCCCGAGCAGCGACGTGTTGCCGTTGTCGGCGACCTTTGAGGTGGACGGGAACTTGGAGTGGACTGGGTTGTAGTGTTGAGAGCTCGCTCGGGCGGTTTTGTGAAACGGGTGTTTTGCACATACAGGATAACGCTGGGGGTGTATGAATACAAATCAGAGACGAGATGTATCGCAACGGGACTGCTATGGCAAATACTACATACTGGGACAGCGCGGGTCGTTAGACGTGGAATACATGTTACAAGCAAACAGGAGATCTTATACAGGCTTACCTGGCCAGGAACTGGGTCTTGGCCCTCATAGAACAGATACCATACCAAGTCCAATAATTTGTTGGGGCATGAAAGATAGTCATGGCAGCATACGTGTCGCTTCATCCTCGCGTCAAAAAAGCGAAAAGAAAATCGAAAGATCGTCGTCACTGTGGCTCGCGTTCAGGCCTCGTCGGAATCGAAAAGTGAAATAGGTCGTGCGAGCGGTGCTGGGGACCGCGTGAGTTCATCATCGAGTCCGGTATCGTCCCTGTTCCTCTCGTAATCTCTCTCCGAATCTCGCCTTTTGTCCTTGTCTCGGACCCTTTCCCGTTGTTGCACCCAATCATCATAAGGGCGAACGACATCCCTCGTTCTCTCTCTGTCCCTGTCCCTGTGCCGCCGGTGTGACGTATGCGGACGGGTAGGCGGCGCCGGATACGTCACCCCCGGTGGCAACGGCGCAGCTTCGTACACGCCACGCCCCATCGTTCCCGACGCGCTCTGCGTCCGTGTCCGTGTGTATCCCTCGGGAGGACGCCCATACGTCACAGACGCGTACGGATCTGGATCGGTCTGCGCCCGACGACGGTTCCTTTCGTGATCAGGCCTGGCGGATTCTGCGCCCTGTCCTCGGGGATAGGGAACGAACCCGGCTGGTAGGGGCGTGGAAGGCGTCCCGGAGCGCTGGTGGGCGTCGTCGTATGCGTACGGTGGTGGGGGCTGGTGATGGTGGTGTTGCGGTTGGGACTGGGACTGGGACTGATGCTGATGTTGATGCGGGAGAGGTTGCTGGTACTGGCCTGGGTCATCCTGTGGCAGCGGTCGGTTGGCGGATTCTGGACTCAAGAGTTCCGGGTGCGCCGCGATGGTCGCCGTTGGTGACATCGTCGTCTCGGGTTCGGACTGTACGTTCGCAAACAGCATGAGTATGATAGAGAATGTGTGAGAACGGAGGACCCTCACCGGTGACTGGACGATGATGTTGGGGATGCTCGAGCTTGAGGGAGGGCGTTGGCGGAAACGCTGTCGCAGATGTTCGAGGGGGGATCGGATGCGTGCGGGTTGGGAGTTGGGGTCTTCGGGCGGTGGCTGGGGCTGCGTTGCGGCGGGCTCACCGGGGACAGGTGTGCGAGACCGTGGGTCTTCATCAACGTCTCCGAGAGGAGTGGGAGTCACGATCTCCCGAGGTCTGTAGTAAAAGTTCACGGGTCGGTGCGGAGCCGCCGACGGCGTCTTTCGATCCCCAGGATCGTCAGCGTGGGCCTACAAGACGGCGGAGGGAGCCTAGTACACTCACGGACGAACGCGGCGGTTTTCTCGGCGGGGTCCCGACATCCGAATCCGCGCGCCATTGTTCGGCGATGTTTTCCGCTTCCGTCCTGGTGGAGAGCCGGTGTTCCTGATCTCGATGTTCGTTTCTGGACGTGCTTTCCCTGGAGGGCTGACTTGCGCTCCTGGCTCTCCCAACGTATATCTCGTTCCGTAACGAACTTCCGGGGCGTTTATTCACGAGATCGTATTGCGAGATGTGGGTTGAAGTACGGGACGCGATTGAAGGCGTGTGCATGCGTACAGCGGGTGGTGGCGGGCCGGACGCCTGATAAGCGTAGTCACGCGAGCGGATAGGCGGAGGAACTGGCATCGCTTCTGGCTGCTGCGCAGCAGATCGAGAATCCCGTAGTTCGTCCGCGACAGGACCAGGTGAGGTGGGAACAGATTGCCGTAGTTCGTGCGGAGGTGGCACATGGATGTAGGATGTGCGAGAATCAGCTCTTGGGATCCATCCATCGTCGAGTGGGACGTTGATGTGCTGGACGGGCGTGGTTGGGCTGGGCCGGATTGGTATCGGGCGAATAGTTTCTGGTTCATCCCGTCCATGAGATGGTGTGGCTGTCCGGCGCTCATGTGATGGCGTGTGGACCCGGACGGGAAGTGGGGACGCATTTACGGTGGTCTCGAGCGTACCCACAGGCGTCGCCGATCCGGAGCGCATGCTGTGATGAGCGTTGGTGACAAAACCGTGCAGCACAATCATTGACGTACGGCTGATGTCGATTTGATGCGCTCGAGCGCATCTGGATTTGTGATCGTGGATCATTACGTTCCTCGTCTGTGATGGCCTCGTCACGTTCACGCAGATTTTCGTCGTCGTCACGTTCTAGGAAGAAAGGGTGATGAGGAAGTCGGTCTGATGGCCTGGTGAGCCGACGACCTCTACCTTCGTCATAACCTATCCTGCGACCGACGGATAGTCCCTCCCTATAACCCATTCTGCGCCCCTCCTCGCGCGCAATCATCACGAGCTTCTCTTCTTGCAATCTTCGAGCCTTTGTTCTAGCTCTCGCGGCCTCCGCCTCCGCCTCGTTTCGCTGGTTAGCCACTTGATCGATGATATCTTGCGCTCGAAATATCTCTTTTTGGGCATTCTCGAGTTGAAGCTTGTATAGTTTGAGTTCTTCCCGAAGTCTCGCCGACTCTTGTTCCGCACGTTCACGATTCTCGGTTGCAATCCGCAAACGGTGAAAGTAGTCGAGGGCGCGACGTTCTGCAGCATTCGCGCGGGTTGATTCTGCTTCGAGACGTTCAGAATTGACGGCAAGAGCTGCATTGATTTCGCGGATTTCTTCCTCTTGAGAAACAAGGCGAGCTAGGAGGTGACTGCTGCTCGACCCCTCCGTGGTGGTGTGCGATCGATGACGTGATGCCGATTTGGGACGACGTCGGGGGTCAAAGAATGAAGGGATAGGTATAGCCGACGATGGTGCCCCCGATGACGGCGAGGATGGGCCAGAGTCGAGATC
Source organism: Pulveroboletus cf. aberrans (assembly GCA_038094155.1). Taxonomy (NCBI): domain Eukaryota; kingdom Fungi; phylum Basidiomycota; class Agaricomycetes; order Boletales; family Boletaceae; genus Pulveroboletus; species Pulveroboletus cf. aberrans. The sequence continues at coordinate 3,427 of JBBPTO010000629.1, forward strand.
GGTGGGGTGCTCATGGGCGAGCTGAGCTCTTGATGACACGAGAACAATGTTTGATGCACATCAGGATACGATAGGTTCGGGGGACAAAGGGAGCCACAGTACCTTTGCTCATCGTCGAGATCAGCAGGCAACATCGGACATCAGTCAAGGTACAGGAACTGTATGTCAATTGGCGCTGGTGTCCCACGGCACCTGGGAGGGCTCGAGGATAGGGAAGGGTTAGTGGCTGCACGCACTGGGGTCCCGGGGAGTAAACACCAGGCTCGAATGTAGGGATGAGGTATGCCTCGTGTTTCCCAGCAGCAAGGGTCGTAATGTATATGTAGTTGGCGGATGCGAGCGCTGGCAAAGGAAGCCTTCTGCGAGTATTATGCGAACTAGTAATGCCGCACGGTGTCATCATATTCGAAACACGTGGCCTGGGCATGGTCACGGTGCGCAAAGCGCAGCCAGATGAAGTCATGAGTGGGGTCGACAGCCCATCAGGGTCGATGGTGCGCGGATGGAGGCTGCGATACACGGGGCAGGGTCGTCTCAAAAACGATGGAGTATGCATCATTAGGTGAAATTCTAACCACTACTCGAGTCCTATAGTAAACTTCGTTGTGAGGCATTTCTCGAGTCGTTTTTGGTCGCGTGCACAGGTTTACGACTCGCTTAGTCAGCGAACCAATCATATGAAAAAAATCTGTCATTTCCCGATATGGTGATCCATTGAAGTAGGGAGAAGACTCGCTTTTGCTGCGCGACGACGCCAGGCAAAGGTCAGACTTTTGTGGGCGCTGTATTCTACAGAGAGTAAGCTTTTTCTCGTATCTACACACTCTTAATCCGCCGAATACCCCGTTACATCCAAGGTAAGCTTATCTATCAGAAATTTGAGAACCTCCTTATCGCGGGTGCCTCCACTAAGGTCTTATCGTTTTCGTTTACAGCATACCCGAAAAACCGCCATGTCTCACGGTTCCTATACGTCTCTTTCACAATCCATCATGACAGAGGAAGAAGAAGATTGGGAAGACTACGTCAAAGGAGGTTATCACCCCGTTCACATCGGCGACACTTTTTCAGACGGCAGGTATGTCGTAGTCAGGAAGCTCGGCTGGGGTCACTTTTCTACCGTCTGGCTTGCCAAGGACGCAAAGTAAGCGCCTTCTTCTATCCTGATTTTCATATCATTTTATTTCATTCATTTTGTAAATCAGGTTGGGCCGTCACGTCGCCCTCAAGGTCGTCAAATCCGCTCCAAGATATACCGAGACCGCTCTCGATGAAATAAAGCTCCTCCAACGTCTCATCACTTCCTCGACACCCCCACTCCCCCCTACTGCTGAAAATCCCAATCCCCCGCCTTCCCCATCCCAGACGCACCCTGGTCGATCGCACGTTATATCCTTCCTTGACCACTTCAAACACAAGGGGCCAAATGGCATCCACGTCTGCATGGTCTTTGAGGTCTTGGGCGAAAATCTTCTCGGCCTCATCAAGCGCCATCAGAACAAGGGCGTTCCCATGCATCTCGTGAAACAAATAGCCAAGCAAGTACTGCTTGGCTTAGACTACATGCATCGATGTTGCGGTGTCATTCACACAGGTCCGTATCGATTTGCTATTGCTCCTCGAGCGACAGCTATACTCTAACTCTCCAAAGACTTGAAGCCGGAAAATGTGCTCATCTGCATCGACGATGTCGAGTCTATTATTGAAACTGAGATAGCTGCCTCTGCCAACACCACCTCACCGCCATCTCGACTGATTGGTGTACCTCCCTCCAAGGGGCGTGGGGGCAACCAGACTCCACGCTCACAGTCCGTCTTCATCACCGGATCGCAACCACTTCCATCCCCGTCCTCGTCCTTTGGAAGTCCTATGCTTGACAAGCATGCCTTTGGTATGAGTAAGATAGATAGCGAAGCAACATCCAAGTCCGGCTCTATAGGCTCGGCCTCTCTCGCCAAGGAAAATTCCTCCGCATCTGCACCCAGCGCTGGCTTGAGTAATACGGAAGGCCGTTCGAGTTCCGGCAGACCGGATTCGACCGAGCTCGCGACAGATCGGATGTCTAGTGTATCTCTACATTCTGGGTTTAACAAAATGACGTCCCCCCACCCTGCCCTCCCACCAGGACCATCATTGCTCACCCAAATGGCCCCTGACAATCCCACGATAAGCTCCCCGTCTTCACATTCGCAAGACCCATCTACCGCGAAACCTGCCGGCCCAGGTGATTCAACTTCCTCAGGCTCGAGGCCTTCTACATCTATTATGTCAGGAGAATCACCTCAGCGGAGCTTCGGTGATACGTCAACGGCCTCAAGCATGCTCGAAGGCATGGAGAAGATTACGGTTAAAATCGCGGATCTAGGAAATGGTGCACCCTCGTCCGCTTGACTCTCTTTGTCTTGCCTACTCATGTCTCATCCGTCTAGCAACGTGGACGGAACATCACTTTACAGACGATATACAGACGCGACAGTACCGCTGCCCGGAAGTCATTCTCGGCGCAAAGTGGGGCCCAAGCGCTGACAACTGGAGCGTCGCGTGTGTGGTGAGGCCACTCTCTCACGCAGGCCCATACGATCCGCATCTGATTGATCATGCGTCAACGCTCCACAGATCTTTGAGCTCATCACGGGCGGTGATTATCTCTTCGATCCCGCTTCTGGATCACGCTACAGTAAAGACGACGACCACATCGCTCAAATCATGGAACTCATTGGCGAGTTCCCTAAAGCGATCGCGTTCTCTGGTAAATACAGCTCAGAATTTTTCAGTCGGAAGGGTGCGTGCGCTTACCGTTCATTCGCGCATCTCGCTCACAGTCGTGGTGTTTTCTCAACCCCCCTAGGCGAATTACGGCATATCAACAAGTTACGTTTCTGGCCGCTCAATGCGGTCTTGCACGACAAGTACTTGTTCCCAAAGGAAGAAGCAGAGGCGATTGCTGCTTTCTTGTCACCGATGTTACGTCTCTACCCGGACCGGCGAGCCAAAGCTTCGGAGCTGGTTCATCACCAATGGCTGGAGGGGACCGTCGTCCAGGGGGAGATAGACATCATACGCCGCGCAGAGGAAGAGGAGGCGATTCGTCGACGAAATGCGCAGCGCCAAATCGCTGGCGAGAATCAAAGTCCTGTCGGAAAATTGGATGTGGACGCGATGAAACCCGTGGATGAAGAGGCCGGCGCCGGAGAACCTGAGCAAGAAGAAGAGGTTCCTGCCCCTCACCCCCCGCATCACCCACCCATCCTGTCCGCACCCCCGGCACCGTCGTTTGCAAACGCGACGTCATCCAGACCTGCGTCCAAGTCCTAATGAACGTCCCGCGGTCGTGCTCTCGTGCTTTTTCTTAATCTCCCACTCCTAGATACATTACAGCTGCCCCACAGATCTGACGCATCCGGGTTTATCTCATCGTGGTACGACACGCGTTTCCACTGATCTCCACGACACAGACGATGCTTGCCGTCTTGTTTGCTTTTTTCATTTAATCGCTCTCGCGCTTTCCAACGTAGAGATATACCAACGAATACAGTAGAATCTACGAGCCCCGAGGGCTCGTCGCCGGACATGTGCGTTAACAGTCGTCGCGGTTGTAGGCTTCGTGAGAACGCAAATATTTGTAATGTTACTGTACCCCCTTTCTTCTTCTTCTTCCGAGTCTCCCGAATCAAGGTCACGTTGACGATCCCCGCGCCGACAACTTGAAACGGTTCTTTGTCAAGTTGAAACGGCCGCGTGTTGGCCGTGACGTCAAGCTGCGGGGTCGGTCCACGTTTCCCGCGTCGACCGGGTGGTGGGAACGTCAAGGTACTGATTCTAAAAAAGAAAGGATGCCCACGGACCCGTCCTTTTGGTGTGTGTTTCAGTTTGCCCCGCACGGTTCAACCTCGGGGATATTCCGATAGCTTTGGTTCGTCGGTCCAACATGCGGGCCGGTGCCGTTTTTTTTTTTTTTTCGTTCTACCCGTCGGGTCTGCATGGGAGACGGTGATGACGCGACCGTTCTGGTGGTAGACGTTGAACGGGCTCGGCGGCACGACTTCGGACTCGGCCATAACAGTGTGACAGATCGATGGGGGGGGGACAGACAAACTCGGGCCGAGCGTCGGAAGAAGAACAACGTTGATCCCTCGTGGCGCGCGTTGGTTCCTGGAGTCGCGGTCGAGTTCGCGTCAGCTTGATCTGAACTCGGCGGGTGATCGATGACGTTGCCGAGGGTGGTAGGTGTGTCGCTACGAACGAGGGCTCGCGTTGCTGTATACGACGATGATCGTGTGGCAACCCCGGGGAGGAGTACCCACTGGCAGCACTGTGGTGATGACGTCGATCGAGCGTCAGGGCGGAGCTGGTTGCCAACGCCCAGTGACTCGGTGGGACGTGAATCCCCAAAAAAAGACCGCGTTGCGTGGGCGACCGTCGCGCTGTCCGTGCCGGCGCCGAGCGGCAAGTGGAGTCCAATTCTGAATCTTCTGAATGCCGTGGCTGGTCGAGATGAAGACGTGGGTTTCTGAAATCGAGCGGTTACGACGCCCGGCGCCATCATGGCATGGTGCCGAACACGCCCGCCACCTAGCGCCGACGAGCATGTCGTCAACGCGCCAAACGATCAAGTGCGCGTCGGCGATTCCGGATGATGACCGGGGGTGGACATGAAAAACAACGTCGTCCAGGATACGATCATGACAATGCCAGCCGCCATCATCATCATCATCATGCCACCCACCGAAATACGATCGCGACCGGCGTTTTCGAGTTCGGGTCCCTACTTGAAAAATGGGGCGTTTCGAACGTCTGTTGGAGTCGAACGAGGACGGCGATGATTGCTTGGCATGATTGGCCGTGCCCCCGGAGGCCAGACGACGATCAAGTCCGAGGTTACTCGTCCAAGCGCGGCACGACTCGGTTGAAATTCGAGAGTCACGGTGCTGGTTGTGCGGCGATCGGATGTGGTGTTGATGTGTGGCGTGTGTCTCTCTTGTACGTAGGGCAGCTGGCAGCAGCATGAGGACGTTCCAGCCCGCAATCACAATCCGACATTGGCCTAGTGTGGCAGGGCTAGGCCGGAAGCGCTCCCCACACTAGGGACGCGGAGTGACGGCTGGGTCCATGCGAAATTCGATGTGACCCCTCACAGTGCGAGTGAAATTCCTGTTTGATTGTTCGGGCCTACGATGTGGGGCCACTTCGGATGGCATGCTCGACGCGCGCGCGCGCGCTGTTTGATCCGAAATGTACGCGTCCGGGTCACGGCAAGTCGAGCTTGGTACGGTATTCGGTCAAGTCGTTTGCCGTCTCGTCCAACTTCCGATGAAAACGCCCTTTTTGCTGGCGTTCAACCGGACCGATGGGGGGCACCCACAGTGATGTAATTTCTCATCGATCATCGGTCTAGACTGGCAAGCCACTTACGAGGCCGCCAAGCCGCATCTTTTTCGTTTTATCGACCCGCGTTCGTGTGCAAATGCAAAAATGGTCTAGACGAGTCCACTTCGGTACGGAGCCAGAGCGGTCCTAAGTAGTACGTGGTCGCCCAATATCCAATTCATCTGCCGCCCGCGCTGTATCGTACGTTTGTTCGTTACACTTCAAAGGGGGGCACTGTTCAGGAGGCTATGGTGATCATTGGTATCGGGGAGCGTTCGCCGCTTCCATGGCACTGCGTTGATTGGAACGATCCATCTCGTCCCCAATCATGCAGTGATTTCACATCATCGCGAGTATATCCATTCTCATTCTTTCATTATTGTCACAGAATCGGTTCGCGATTAGGCCGCACTCTTGACGTGCTGAACCGATCAAGCCACATGCATACGTGTTTGTTGTTTCCCTACTTGGACGTCACGTCCGAGTATACCAATCGGGGGGAGACGAGGGGAGAAAACGCGCCTTGATGCGACATCCAATCAAAGCGTACCTAATGTAACGTCTGCTTCTCGCTGTTGATCCGTCCAATTACCCCTGCGACGGCCCTCCTGAAACTTGACCCTCCTCCTGTGACACGCCGCGGATCGGTCTCGATTTTCGGTCGACCAGTGACGCGCGCGGGGGGTTTCACAGAGATGGCCCGCGAGACTCGCTGTGGCATCGTCTCCCGCCTGACGGATAGGTCCAATTCCCAGGATCACCGACGTTCCCTTCTAAACATGTCGATGTTTGATGCCTTTGCTGCTTCTTCCCGCCAGCCGCTATCGCAGAGCTGTGGAGTTCAAACGATACCGATTCCGCGCCAAACTCACATTCTAAAAAAAAAAACGTCCCTAGGAGGAGAAAGCTCGAACACGCTGCCATTCGGTCTGATGTGGCACCATGATGGCAGATGTCGACCAGAAATGGAACGCGACCGGCCGAAATAGGTGTTGGTGTTCATTGACAGTTGTTTTGTTTTTATTTGGGCAAGGCCAATTTGAAAAGCGTGCGACGGCGGTGACAGCGAGCGACATGGCGCCAGCTCCACGGCGACGAAGTGCTACAGAGTGAGTGATAGGCTAGCTCCGGCTTACATATGGCAGGTCGGGTCACGACGTCGTCGCTGTTTTCATTCGCTTGACAGACACGGATCATGCGGTGTGACAAACTTGTCGATTTCGTTTCTGTGGCACCCATCTCGTCAACGAGTGACACTTTTTCGCACAATTCCGTCGCCGTGGGATGGAAGCTGCGTGAGAGGTTGCAGTTGTCCATGCATTCCACTCGGATCCCAAAGGGTCGGGTGAGTTGAGAGCCCGAGAGACATAGACTGGCCCGTTCTGGGAGTTCGCGGGACGATCCCGTGCCTGGATGGAGCTGACGATCCATTACATAGGGATTCTTTGTGGATGTTGCCTGAAAATACGCAACTCTCGTCCTGGAAGTTTCCGACAATCCGGTGACTTACCGCTGCGGCTAACGCAAATGGGATAGACTACCAGTTACTGGGAGGGGACGATGTGCGCCCACAATGCCACGGATGAGGTGGCGCAATGAAACGATCGTCCGGTTATGTGCAGCATGCTTGTCGGTTTGAATTTGGAATTTGCGAGTACAGCCCGGAGCGCCAAGGTGTAAAAGCGGGTGAGAACGTGAACGTTGATCTCTGGGCAGAACGTACACAAATAATGGTCGGTCGATGATTTTGCAGCGCTCACATGATTTGCATCACCCAGGCACACGGGCGGCTTCATTGCACAAGTAGGTCACGGCATCGGCGGTGCCTTTGCCAAGACTGTAATGGCTGGCGGTGCTAACGGGGTTCTAGACTCTCCGTACTGTGTTGACTGCATGGGACTCTCACCCATGCTTTCGCCCCCCAAGGATAAAAGGTGGATACGGATGATCGGGATGCTGCGGATCGGAATCAATATAGGGCACACATGGGTTGAGCGGAGGCGAGGACGTTTGGCGTTTGAGCATGTGAGCGTCCGAAGTTGAAGGATGACATGGATCAAGAGATCAAGAAGATACGTGATTGCGCAGCTCTATGTACATGCCAATCTTTTACCTTTGTAAGGGACGACCATAAGTACTTGCAGTGTTGTTCGGATGAACTCGAGGGTCGGCGGCTTCGACGCCTCGAGGTGCCTTGCCCTGGTTTTCTCGGACGATCCGTTCGGAGATGGTCCGCTCGTGATGGCGCGCTGTCAAGATGATACGTATTGCAACCGATTGAGATGTGGTCGGAACAGCGGGATGAAAAGTGGGATAACGTAATGGGATTTTTTTGAGTGCTGGAAGGGGAAGTTGACCAGGCACATGCCAAAGGTGCTGATGAAGTAGCGTTGAGCGGGACGAGAAGTGAACAGTCTGAAGACCTGGGGGGTGAAAGGCTAATTTCCGTTGGTCCTCGATCTATACACGGATGGGGTTGAAACGTGGTGTGCGACACCGAGATGAAAAGGGGGTCTTGTCACAAGGCTTGTCGTAATCTGACGATCGGATTGTTTCCGCTGCAATCTTCAAACTTTTGGCTAGTGGACACTGAGAGTGCCGTTATGGGCGCGGTGGACGCGTCGTAGGCAGGCATTTAGCCAAGAGAAGGAACGTCCGGATTTGGTATCATGCCACGTCGCACCTCTTTTTTTGGGGGGTCGCTGGGGGGTGTCGCGAGTGGCAGGCAGTGTTACGGCGTGACAATGCGACCGGTGCCGTAGCTCGGCGGGGCTGTTCCTGACCCAGAGCACCGGGACTAATTAAAAGTCCGACGAGTGCGGTGCCTTAATTGAGTGTTGAGTTTTCAGTGGTGATTTCAGGCACCTTTATTAGAAGTTTTGTTCCTCTTTTCTTGACCGCCCATGGAGGACTCAAAACCGTCAGCCTCTCCCCCTCACAACGATTTAATCGACCCCGACCAAAACTCTCCCCAACCCGACATGGCTGCCCTCGTCGCCCCCAACCACCCTGCCCTCCTCCCCACCAGCCCCCCCGTCGCCGGTGTGGGCAAACGCTACAGACCCGCCCCTGCGAAGACCTTTCAATGCAGGGGCTACGGCGAGTGTCGAATGGTCTTCAGCAGAAGCGAGCATCTCGCCAGGCACATTAGGTAGGTACCAGGCACTCTCCCCTCCCAGACCCCCTTCGATCGCTGAATCTCTCTCTAGGAAACACACTGGCGAACGCCCCTTTACCTGCCACTGCTCCAAGCAGTTTTCTCGTCTCGACAATCTGCGCCAGCACGCACAGACCGTCCACGCAGATAAGCAGGAGCAGAACGAGAGAATGATGCGCGAGCTCACCTCCCTCCACGCCTCCATGGCCGCCGCCAACAAGACCGGCCAGACCAGAGGAAAAAGAGGCCAGGGCCCCCTCAACGTCCCTCCCTCTTCGGCCCCGTCTAACTCGGCTCAGGACAGCCCCATGCACCACCTCGAGCAAGTCAAGGAAGAGGACATCAACTCCGTCTCCATTCCCATGCATCAGCGTCCCGGAACGAGCACCGGATATGAGGGCGGTGATAGCGTTTTGTACCCTGAAGGGTGGAACACCGATGTCGACCGAGGCGATCCGCGGCCTCCCAACAGTCATTCCTTTCGTGACTCCAGCCAGTCCTTTCGTGTCCCCCCAGCATCAAATTCTTCGTCATTCTTCGGGCAGCAGCAGTCGCAGTCCTTTCTCCCCTTCTCCAACTCACTCAACTTCAGCCTCTCCTCACGGGATGGTCGCCCCGGATCTAGCCACAGCCGCCCACCCACTGCAGGTGGTCCAGACTCACATGCTCGAACCCTCCCGCCACTCGCAGCAGTCGTCTCCGCGACAATCCCCGCTCCATCCTCCCAGTCATTCCCCCTCCCACCCCAATCCACACAACACATACTTCCCCTACCAGGCGCAGCTGCACTTCGACGACCTGCAACAGCCAATCGCCCAGGCACAGCTCCAGCATCATACTACGGCTCAAAACCTGCCTACGTTGGAGGGCCTGGACTGGCCCATCAGCCAGACCTACCCATTCCAGTCTATGGACGTGGCAGCGAACTGGCAGCGTCAGCAGCAGCTTACCAACACAACACATTCGAGGCAGATCCACCATCCCCAACAACAGGCGCATACGACTCACCGTTTTCCTTCCACCCACCGGCACTCACCGAATCAACAACCTATGGCGGGTCCATCGACCCTCCATCAAACAACCCTCGAAAGCGACCTTATTCAGGAATCGACGGCCCCCAGGATGAGGGCCCACGTCGAGAACCAAACTGCGGGTTATCTGGATCTGGCGACTACGAGTACGGCTCAGACTCACGCCCTCAATCTCGACGTCTCTCCGTCCTGGAACTCTGCAATGACCCAGATGCAGATGGCGGACTTAGATCATTTTTATCGAACACAGCCGGATCAGCTTCACGGCCAACTACCTCCTCTGGACTCGTCTCATCCGCATCTGCCCTCGCACTCGTCGATCGGACTCCCGTCGTCAGCCAATCATTACTCCCAGGCGCTCAGCCGACAGCAACTTCAGCAGCTGCGTCAACAGCATCTCCTACAAGCCCGACGGCATTCGGCGGTGGAAGGGGATTATCCCCAACACTTCAACGGGGCGCTTCATCCCCATCCACAACATCAATCCCAGCAGCATTTCTTGCCGCTCACAGAGGAAGTTTCTCACCTTCACCTTTACCAGACTCATCGCGGAGTCCACGGTCGCAGTCAACCGTCGCTGCCTTCGCCGCCGTTGCTCGATCCGTCGCCGTACACTCAAACCCGTCATCTCCATCCTCAAATGCGACGGCCTCTCCTGCATTATCACGTCGAGGAGACGCCCAACGTGAAGTACGATCTCCCGTCCCTGCAGCGTACTCCTCCGCTACAGTTGGAATGAAAGTATAAAGGGAGAAAAATATCAACTATAATTCATATATCCCATTTCTGGTAATCCCGGGTGTGAACAGTGGTCTCCCCGTCGTCGTTCTCCCTTCCATTTATTCTTCGTTGTCTTGCTCGACCAAGGCGATATCGATCCCACGTGCAAGTACACTATCTTTTGTTCTGCGTATACCATGTCATTTAATTCGCTTTCAATCGCTACCAAAGACGTATATTGTGCATAACTTTTTTTTTTTAACGATGATTACCCCGTCGCTTTTTTTGAGCCTCTATCGATGTAGTTTTTTTCGCGATGATCGGAGAGTGGGTGTTTTGCTATCATGTTAATCTTCTTGATCGAATATGTAAATTCGAATTTGACGCGTCTGTCGTCGGATGAATCTCTCTTGGCGTTCGGAGCGTCGGTGGTTTCACCGTAAGCAGTGGCGCGTCCGAGTCGGGTGTGTGATCCCGTGAACGTTTGCCGCCGACGAATCCAATCTGGCATCGGAGCAGCGGTATCTAGAGATTGAGTGGTAGGGTCGGGTGGCGCCGTGTTCGCGTTTGTGGCGAATCTGTCACTGAGACCATGGATCTTGCCTTGATTCGGTGACTTTTCCTGGCGAGGGTACGTCCATGGTTCCCTCCCTGAGCCTAGCAGAAACCCTTGCTGAGTCGCTCGGGGACTACTGGCAGGACGGGGTTTGGAGAGTTTCCAAATCGGGTTTGTTCTAGACTGGATGTGGAAGTGGCCAAACAAGCACAACGTGAGACTTGGGAGAAAACGCTCGTCATGCTGCGCACGATGTGAGTTTTTTTTTTTTTCTCCATTGGTCTCCATCTCTGAAACTGCATCAGAAAGCCACGGAATGCGAGGTCGAAAAGAGCCTTGGAGGCGCGAGAGCCGAAAGAAATCGAGGACGTACGAACGGCGATATTCGTGCGTGGCACGCACGCCGGCGAGGTCGTCCAAAACGTGATGAAAGAGCTGGTCAGGCGAACACGTCCTCGTCGGCGATCGGGAGGGTTGACGCGTCTGTGTTCCCAGATGGTGCTCAAAAAACCGAACGCGATCGCGTTTTCGAAAAAGAATGTGGTCCGACCGTTCGAGGATGCGTCCTCGCTCGAATTCTGGGCTCAGAAAAACGATGCGTCGATGTTCGTGGTCGGGCAGTCGACCAAGAAACGACCGAACGGGCTCGTCGTCGCGCGCACGTTCGACACGAGGGTGTTGGACATGTGCGAGCTCGGCGTGGACACGTTCGTGAGCATGGCCGCATTCAAGGCGAGTTTTTTCTCGCATCACGCGGTCCTGGTTTTTTTGATCGACACGGGCGTTTTTGAAACAGACGACGAAATCGACGGTGGGACATAAACCGATGATGCATTTCGCCTCGGAGCTGTTTGACGCTCATCCGCGATACGTGCAGCTCAAGTCGATGTTGATGGATTTGTTCAACGGGGAGGTGGTCGAGTCGATCTGTCTGCCTGGGCTGGAGCACGTGATTAGTGTGTCGCTGGCACCGTTGCCGCATCAGGATGATCTGGCGCATCTGCCCAAGGTGCACGTGCGGACGTATATGGTCAAACTGACGCCGTCGGGAACGCGGGTACCGCGTGTCGAGCTGACGGAAATGGGGCCCTCGCTCGATCTTTCATTACGGCGGTGGCAAGAGGGAGATCCGGAGATGTGGAAGGCAGCAATGAAGCGACCGAAGATGAAGAAGCAGGACGTGGAGAAGGGGCTGGGAAAGCGGAAGAAGAACGTCGAGGTGGATGAGATGGGTGATTTAAGGGGACGGGTGCACATTGCGAAGCAGGATCTCGACAAGCTGCAGACGCGAAAGATGAAGGGTCTCAAAGCACGGCCAGAGAACGACTCTGGTTCTGACAGCGAGGACGAGGTGCGGCCGCGGCGTAAGAAAACACGGTTATGATGATGTTTTCGCTACATTTTGACCACATGAGCACCCTGAAACCGCACTGACTTATGTAATGCGAATCCTCCACGAAAATTCTCATGCACGTCGTCGTCTGCCTTTCAGCCCGCTCCTCGTTAGGTCGCCATGTCGGCTACGTCCTCGTCTAGTTCGCCAGGTGTGAAATGCCTTTTGCCTCTGAATTCACCCACCTAACCCATCCCACAGTGCCCTCGTCTTCGTGAGTGTCTGTCATTCACAGCATCTGCGAATCCGTCGAACTCCTTGTCAGATCGCAGCCAACCTCGGCGACGACCGCTCCGACTAGCACCACCCCCACGACAGCCGCGACTGCCCAAACGAGCAATGCGTCGTCTGCACAGTCATCCTCCTCTGCAACCTCGTCGCAGACCAGTTCTTCGCAGACGTCTGCTCAATCATCTACCTTGACCTCGACGAGCAGCTCTGCGACGTCGGCCACCCAAATAGTGTCCACGTCTGGGAATTCTGTCGTGACGGTCACCTCATTCGTTTCCTCGCCGAGCACGACCACTACTGCGGAAAGTCACTCGTCGTCCTCCTCAAACTCGTGAGTCTGGCGTGCCGCGCTCGTGTACTGCTAAACTCGTTGCCCAGGTTCTTCTCCAACAAGGGCGCTGTCATTGCCGTTTTCACCGTCGTTGGCTTGGTCGTCGTTGCGCTCGTCATCGCTCTCATGATCAATGCGATCAAGCGGCGCCGTGCAGAAAAGTTTGACAGAGATGTCGCAGAAGCAGCCGCAGAAGCAGCCGCCTCCTCCCGCTCTCCCTTTGACGACTACTCGTACACCAACACGGTCGCCAAAGACACTGGCGATGGCTTTGGCTATTCGGACAATACCCACGGAACCTACCACCTGCCTCCGTTACAGCCTCAGCACGAGGCTTACGGCATGAGCGAGATGTCGCAGTATGATCCGTACGCCGCTGGCGCAGCTTCTCTGGCTGCTGCAGCAGTCGGTCGTGCCCGGAGCAGGAAAGATAGCGAGCCCGGCGCCCCGGGCATCGCGGGCGTGGGGGCTGGCACCCTCACGCGGGAACCAACTAAGCGTGCCCCGTACCACGCCTTCGCTGGACCTGGCCCTCAACCCCACGAAATGCAGGGCAGAAACGGTACGATGCGAAGCATGCGAGGAACGAACCAAGATGTACTGGAAGCCGTCGGTCTCGCCGGTCCCAGCACAGCCACCATGGACCCCAACAACGGCGTCGGTGGTGCCTTTATATCCCGCAAACCCTCGGAAACTACCCAGAATACCCACTTTAGTGGACGCTCGCAATTTGGATCTATGAGCAGTGGCCATCACCCGATGCCTTTGCAACCTGGATACCCCGTTGAGTCGTATTATCCTCAACGCAACGATAACCGCTCTCCCGATCCGTTTGCTCCATATCCCCCCATCACGACTCCTCAGCAGCCGCTGCCAAACCCTCATAGCGCGATTTTGCCCTCGCCCGGTTCTCACTCTGATCACAACGAGGACATCGCCGAACTGGACTCTCAAACGGCGCTGCGCAATGAAGAACAGCGGTTGAGCTACCAAGATGACGCCGACTACAGTCAGGGAAATCGCGTGTTGAGGGTACGTCTACCTTTTTTCGTCGTCCTTTATCTACTCACCGGATGACTTAGGTCGCCAACGAGTAAACCGTCGTACATTTGACAATGGACATAAACGTTTTGAATCTACCCTGCTTCACCAACTTGTCCGACGCTCTTTGCTTTCCACCACTTTCGACCTCGAATATCCGTTATACCCACGTGTAATTCTGGTCGTTCGTTTGTGTTTATCAGTACCTATGTAGCCCACACTCGTTCGGATGGGAGTCTCGCGGGGGGCAGTCTCTTTCTGCATTCATTTTTCTTATCCGAGACTTGATATTTATGATGCCACCGCGCGCGCAACTGTAGATTTCCATCCTCGTCGAAAACCCCTCTTTTTTTTTGCTTCCGTTTTGTTACGATTTCCTCACGGTTACTGCTATAGCTGTCTTGAAAGAAAAATAAACCTAATTCGGATGGTTGACTCTGCAACAGCCCGAGAGTCTCACTGGCAGGACCGAGTTTCCCGGAATCGCGTGGAAGGCCATCGACCGACCTACTCCAAGAGGTCAAAACGCACCTGTTCTTCTGGTCCTGGCACCCCAGAAGTTGGTGGCGCTTCTCTCCTCACCGCGTCTGGTTTGTATTCTCCCGACGTGTCTATTCTAGCGTTCAAGGCGTTGCGTCGGGGCAGGCTGCGAGCACCGCGGGCACTGGTGAACCTGACGGATGAATGGACCGTTCGTGATCAAAAATCGGTAGATCCCATCCCTATCAGACGGCGTTGTGCTCTCCGTGAGGCGACGCTGGCCCCTCAACGTGCTTGCAGTCGCGCTGGTGCGGATGATCGGAAGGAAGTCGAAACCGCCTGGATGCCTGTCACTTGCCACGGACTCGTCGGACCGTCCCGGTGTCTCAGGTTTCTCCCCGAAAGCCAGGCGGGCGTCGCTCGTGGCAACTTTGGCTGCAGGCGTCTTGTCAGGGTCGTTGGCATTCTGGTTCACTGCACCGTATCCGTCACGGCTCAGGGGCTGGTGATCTGACGAGCGTCGGCGGATGCACAGGCCAGCGAGGGTTGTGGACGATGCATACCTTTGCGTTGACGGCGAACGCTTTCACTCGGGTGTTGGAACGCTGGGATGAAGGTTTGTCATGCCAGTGGGGATGATGAAACTCGTCAGGTAGGATTCCGACGCTTCTGTGACTCCTTTTGCTTCGACCTGTTGCAGCCTGCGGGCTGGACGTTTTTGGGTTGACTACCTGCTCGTTCCACCAGGGTGAAACCAGACGAGCGTCATATATTGCACCATCATAAGATGACGTGTGGACGGCCCGGGCAGCCGCTTTCCGAGACAGCGGACGGGGCGGGAGTACTGCCTTTCCGGTTTTTCTCCCTCTCACGACATTAGATGTGTTGCTCACGAACCAGATCTCAGATCTCCGAGGAGTATTGCGGACGTTAAAAACACATGGTGAGGAGTGTCCTTTGCGTGGTTGCTCGTGGTCTCTAGATCGCCGGTTTACACCCGCTGATTCGGGCAACGCGAGGTTTCATCAGACAGGTTCGACTTTGCTTGAGAGAGCGCAGCACTTGCTTACCAGCTCACCCAGGCCCGTCGTGAACGTACGGGGATTCGGAACCCGTCGGATCGCGGCTTCATTCCCATTATGATTCTGTATGGTGAGGATACTGCCCCATGAAAAACCCCGAGGTCGTGCTACCGCAGTTTGTGTGAGATATAAAACAGGTCTCTTCGCCCCCTTCCCACGTCGTTGCGTCGAGGACACACACGAGTCCCGGAATCCGAGTCTTCGATCCATGACCGCCTTCCCCGTTCCCGTTTCTCCCCTTTATGGTGCGCTGTATCTCTCCTCCGTCTTGTGTACTGCGTTTTATGGTGTGGTGTGCATGCAAACGTGAGTCGCGTTCCCGCCGTTTGTCTGTCATGGATGACAACGTTTTCTGCGTTTGAATCAGATTCTTTTATTACATCCAGTATGAATTTCTTGCGCCGTTTGTTTCGGCTCACGGTTCCTTCATTGCAGCTATCAGGGCGACCCACTACGAACGAAGATATTCGTAAGTGAACTTTGATGGGAACGAACCTGTAATATAACGCCTTTCCCCCTGGCAGGTAGCGGCTTTGTGGTAGGATCTTTGTCGCCGCAACGTACGGTATTGCTCATGATCTCTGTTAGGGCAGTGAACACGACCCATCAAGCCTTTATCATCAGCGGAAGTTCGTCTCTCTCCATCGAAATCTCGAGTTTATTGAGGACCCCACATAGCATATAAATATATCATGGCTGGCCTAGAGGACCCGGCGTCGTTCGTGAACGCAATCCCGTGAGTCATCGATTCCAGATGACCCTGTTTCGCTCATAGGACCTCACTCTATCAGCGAGCTTGTAGTAAGTTCTGATCTCGCCATCCCATGAGCCCTTTTGACGTTTTGTAGTCACAGCTGCTGTTGACGGTTCCCGTCGCACTGCCTACGCAAGGGTTTTTCGTCTACCGAATATATATATGTGCGTTTCCGTTTTCGAGCCCTTGTCCAGTTATCAACGGCCATTTAGTTAGCAATAACAGTCTCGTGGCACCGCTCGTTTGGGTAAGGGTATATTGAAGCGGGGGCATTCATTCTCAGCTAAACCGCACAATCCAGCTTCCGCTGGCGATCTACCAGCTCGGTGAGAGCATCTTTCAAATGTCGGGAGACTGAATCTCAGTGTCCGCTATGGACGCCAGTTGCTTCTTTCAGTAAGTCGTCTCTTACCATACTCCGTGTCAGCGAACGTTGATTTTCTCATTTCAGTTTATGTCATAAAAGCGTTATATGACGATAACGGAACGTCAGTTGGTTTCTCTCGTGCTGAAAAAACTGGCTCATGTTTCGCTGTTATGAATATTAGCGTCCGAGTCGTTCCACTAAGTACGCTCGGTAACCGGTTTTTCACGGCAGGCATACAGATTTCATGCTGAGAACGAGAAAACTCAAAGTCTCATGATAGGGCATATCCGTCTCTTATTGCTCCGTCGCCGCTGGCGTCGACGTGTTGATTGCAATATTCCTGACGCATTTGCTTGTTCATAAACGGACCTCCGCGAGTTTCAAAAGGCAAGCGCAGCCGAGTGCGGGGAATCGCATGACTCATGTTCCTTGAAGCACTGCAAAGATTCTAGAACGCCTCACGGTCTTTGCGATCAACAGCGGGATTTGGACTGCCATTTTCTCACTCCTGACCGCCATCTTGGTGCGCGCGTCGCAGCATGTGGCGTTTTTTTTTTGCTGAGCGACAACAGGTGCACGTCTTGTCGTCCAATCTGATATACGCCGTCTTCGCCATTCCGCTTTGTTCGATATATTGCAACACCCTCCTCGCCAACCTGAACGCTAGATTGTACATCCGAGACGCACGGACGTCGGAGGAATACAACACGGGCCGGTCGACGGACGCATCCTTGTCGAACGTGCAGTTCAGAAAACCAGGATCGGATTCGACGTTGGTCTCTTCGGCGGATTTGGTTCGTTTTCGCTGGGCGTGCTCGCTGGCGTGCCAGTCTGACTGAGCGAGTTTTTTGCAGGGGATCTGGAAGACGACCGAGGTAGTGACGTTTTCCGACGCAAGACAATCCAAGGACGTGCGATGTTCGATGAATTCACGGGCGGACGGATCGCAGGTGGATGAACCATACAAGGTCTAGCTTCGTGGTCGTCCATTTGACGTTCGCCCGATCGTCTTTTTTTGATTGGGGGATGTTCGTGCGGCTGTGACATTGTTCTGAACGTACCGACCAGTCCGGTTTCATGAGGGTACGTTTGGTATGCACGTACGTGTCTCGGTCGTTGCCGTGTCTATCGTTCTCGACCTGTCTTGCGATCAAGTGCGGTGCTCTAGACCAGCTTGGATTCAAATGGTTTACGGTGATGACTTATCTAGAGAGCTTGTCCGATATAGAATCTCTCCTAGCAGGTGGCAATCGATGTGGCATTGAATGCCGGCATTTGTGCTCCCTCCGGACTGGGTTGTTTCATAATGAGCTCTCGGGCCGAAGGCAATCGTGTACGATCCATTTGAAGAGATATGGCTATTGTTGATGCTATTTGTCTGACATGTGTCCCATAGTATGCGCTCTCGTGTTATCCTTTGAAAGGCCCGGGACTCGCTTCGACAGATACCGTCAATCCAGCAGGTCACCCAACGCGTTACCAGCCAGGTCCGAATGCAAGCTCGTGAATGCAGTAGATCGCATGGCAAAAAAATATTTCTCAGGGGCAGATGGACTCGGGGAGCATGCTGGGTGGATCCAATGATGTCCCCCGCATACCTCGGGATGCCAGACTGTTGTTGTGGGCTGCGGCACGTTCCTCGACATGGTCAGATTTTAGATGCCATCCAGAAGACGTTGTCAGGAACGACAGAACAGCATCCATCTTCCTGAGTCTCGGATGGAGCCTGGGTTCGCTGCACGTCTCGTCAGGTGTATGCATCGTTTTCATTGCGTTCCGCCCATGTCAATTACACTCGAATGTACACTAAAACCTTACAAGGTGTTTTTTTGCTCTGACTTGACGTTTGAGCTGCCGGAAAAGAGAGGAAGGTTGCCTAATGGACATCTGAGATTCGGGCACCATGACGGGCCGTCACTCGAAAACGCGGTGATCCATCCTGACATAAGCGATCTTGTTCTAACAGTCGAGAGAGTTGTGGGGTCGTGTAATGATGGCCTGGATGTCGTATGCTTTGGAAGCTCGAGATCCCATGAAGTGCTTCCAGCCAGGAGCAAGGTTACCGCCCGGTATGTATGACACAAGCAGCGAGCAGATTTCCGACTTATTGCTGGACAGGGTGCCAAGGAAAGGTGGTCTGGGGGGGTAAGAAGTTAGGTTTGCGAGTGGCTCCCTCGACGACGTACCTCACGCGTGACGACTTTGTCATACTCGGAAATGACATCCAGGGTGATTCGGTGCACCTCCTGCTGGAAAACTCCGACATAAAGCACGAGGTGATAAGGAAGCGTGCATCGTACGTGATAACGGCGCCCTTGGAGCATGGGATCCTATGTAGATGATGACGGTGATGGGCTTGGCGAGAACCCTGATTATCTATCTCTCGACTGGACGCTTCGAAGCTGGCTTGTGTAATACGAGACTGGAGCAATGCATGCATCGGAGAGGGACGCACTGTTTGAGCATACCATCTTCTTAGAATAGGATTCCGAATGGGTTGATCTTGCCATTTCGTGTCCTGCAAGGAATGATGAGGTGACACTTTGGACGGAGTGGGCAGCCTGAAAAAAAAAAGCAGGTAGAGGATCGGCATGGCGGGTTGGATCAATGACGTAGGTGGACTTACTGGTGTTCGCGTGCGTCGTTGGCATCATCGTGAAGGACGGCTGGAGCGGTGATGACGTTTGTTTTCCATTGTTTCCGCCGACCTGGCCGGTGCGACTCAGCGCACGTTGTGTCCGGCTCGGAAGCCACGATGAAGAGACGTTCGCACAATGAAGGAACACCAAACGATCAGAGCGCTTCGACCCATGAGATTTGGTGGCTATACAACATGCGACAGACTCATCATGGAGGTATGTGTCAGACGCACTTGCAGGAGATACGCTGATGGCACCTCGGGTGATTGTAGCTTCTCCATGGAACTCAATGAGGCATTGATATTCAATGGCGGCGTTTGTTGCCTTGGTGCGGTTGCCTCCAGGAGGTGCGCCGATGACTGGCGCTGCTCGTGTCTTGGTGAGCAACCATGTGGCCTCCCATTCGTCCCTCTCTAAACACGAGACACGTCAGAACCTCCCGTCACGCCCTTCGATGACAATGAAGACGGGACCCATGTCTTCCAGTTCAGGACATCCAAGCGTTGAATTGTCAAACGCGTCGAGTGAAGAGTTGCTTGTCTCCCGTCCTCGGCATCCCAAAACGACCCTGCTCACATGGCGCGGTTTGTTAGAGTGCCCGTTGGGACGACCCGCCCCGACCAGTCACAAGACATAAACTAGAGCGTTGTCTAGAACGAACAGGGAGGCGGACCGGGAACTTGAAAGGATCGTGCGCGTGATATTTTACCTGGCGCGTCGTGTACAGCTCTGCAGGTATGTTCGCAGACTGAATTCAATAGAATGCATTTAGCCACCAGAATGACCCCAATGTCACTTCCCTGCATTGAACTCTTGAGCATTCGAACCGGAGGTTGGATCCACGGGCGTAGCTGCGCCATATCTTGCCGAATCCGCAGCGCTGAGCGAATCACACGAGGCGTGATCCGATCAGTACTCTCAATATTGTCACCGATACGTACGAAAGAGGTATGTCACGAGGTGTCGTGGTATCCATTGAACCCTTATCATTCAGTATGCGACTTCACAGCCGTTTCACCATCCAGATACGCTAGACGATGCTAGCGAAGACGCATGTACCTATACACACCTCCCAAGTCAAAGAACGAAGAAGCTTTCCCAAACACTTTCTTCATCCAAGTCGGTATCATATGCCACAGTTATCGCATGGGAAGGGCACGAGGTCGGACTCTGTTAGCTCTAATTCAGGATTGCTCTCATGACGTCCAGCGCCATGGCATAACGCGAATGGAACGCCGTTCGAGATCCGGAGTTGCCCGCAGGTTAGATGGTTCAGATCTGGAGCTGCGGCACGTGAGGGCTACGCCCTACGGTGCATCGTTAGTCCAAGTTCTCACATTCGCTACGCCATCCCGCTGAGCCAACGCAGCAAAAAACCGCTTTCGTGTTATACACTGTATGTCAGGTATGACGGACCGTGCTGAATACGTCAGGAGACGGTTCGGTCGCTTTCGAATTCTCGTTATCGGACGAGCCAACGCTGGCAAGACCACCCTCCTCCAGAGAGTTTGCCAGACGAACGAGACGCCCACCATCCGCAATCATAAGGGTAAAGTGGTTAGTATGACTTTTCATGGTCGTCAACGGAATGTCGTACGATGATCAATCCTGTTAGATCAATGCCGTCGTCGAGGGAAACATTGGAGTAGGCATCACGTTTTTCGTATCTACCATTTCTGATGGTATAGTACAGCGTGGTGAACATGACATCGAACACGAGATTTCGTTCCGAAGCAATGACCGCTTCGTTTTCCATGATTCTCGTGGCTTCGAGGCTGGTAGTGAGGACGAGCTCTTCAAGGTTCAGTCTTTTATTGAGAGTCGCGCAAAGAAGCAGTACCTGGGTAATCGTCTGCATGCTATATGGTTAAAGTGTACTCGACAGTGTCATGCGGATGATATTCTAATATTCGTGATCATAGGTATTGCATTCCGATGCATGATCATTGTAGGCCAATTACTGTGTCCGAGGACAAGTTCTTCTCAGAGTGTGGCGCTGGACCTGGTGAGTTAAATCAATTAGCCTAGATATCGTGTATTGAGTTTGTCGACAGTGCCAGTGATAGCCATCTTCACGAAAGTAGATGTGTTGGAAACAGTTGCATATGGTATGCTCAAAGCACAAGGAAAGGGGATGCAGGAAGCACTGGCATTGGCTCCAGAACATGCAAAGCAGATATTCAAGGATAATGGCTACATTACCATGCTTGAGGGAAAAAAATACCCTCCCAAGGCTTGCATATGCATGAGTAGTGGGTTTCAGATAAGTTTTAAAGTGGTAGAAACTCAAAATTGACTTCAGAGATGGATAAGGAGAATGCAGAATGTAGCAGACTCATCAGTTGCACTGCAGAAGCTTTGAACAATGAGATGCTTGAAGTACTGCTGATCTCAGCTCAGCAAGTGAACTTGGATGTCTGTGTTTCTTTTGCAATGAAGAGGAAAGTCAAGACTTGTTTATCATGTTGGATGGTTGTGGAAAAATGAATAAATTTTAGGACATTAAAGAGAATCATTCAGCAACAGAATGAGAAAGTTGTGCAAGGGTTGCAAGATGAATGGGAAAATCAAGAGAACATAGCAAGTTGGTTTCCACATGTCGAGGTGAGCATTCATAAGACAATGGAGGAAGTCAGGAATGTAACTGGTCACAGGTGGGTACTTGAGGAATATGAGTCAATGATTTACATTTTGATACCCAAATAACTATATACTATTGTTGCATTACTCTTGGTTTTACATTGCATGTGCTCATCTGACCATTGATTGTATCCTGACAACAGGTGAATTCTCTGCTCTGTGCTCCTGCTGTGCCTCCTTCCATGCTCACTCCTCCACCCTTCTCTGTGTCCTGACAGAGTGTGAGTTGCTCTGCTCTGTGCTCCTGCTGTGCCTCCATCCATGCTCACTCCTCCACCCTTCCCTGTGTCCTGACAGGGTGTGAGTTGATCTGCTCTGTGCTCCTGCTGTGCCTC
>JBBPTO010000630.1:0-25500 GCA_038094155.1 Pulveroboletus cf. aberrans
ACGAAGGGGCATCTTCGAAATTTCTGGCGGAGTCGCCCTGAATTTGAGCTCCACGCACGAGGGGCGTTCTCGAGTCCTTTTTCCTCAAGGCATCTCAGGAACACCGGTCGATCCGATAATAGATACACAGCATGTCTTTGGGCATCGGGTCAACTCAGGCTTCTTCCTCTTCCGTGCAAACCACGCCCTTCTAGTACCCGACAACGGCCGGGGCATGGTCGTCTAAATGTCTCGACGACTCCGAGAGGAACTCGCACAGCGACTACTATTTCGTACAAAAGGCTGGTATGGAGCAAAGGTGAGGCAAGGTCCGCGTATGGTGTGGCTGATATGTTATTACAACTATGTAGACTCTGAAGCACGTCGTACCGGTGGCTAATGATATGAATGATGTCCAGCAATCTGCAACATTGTCTATATGGGTCTCGATGATCGACAAAAAGTTGAGTTTGTATTTCACGACAGGTGAGGTGATATCCATCAATCCGTGCGGTTGTTTGCCCTGCAGCGGATGAATAGTTGATGCCGTTGTGAAAAAAGAAAGTCTCCGAATGCTCCGGGTACGCTTGATTGACCGTGCATCCATGCGCTACTGGCGACACGAGAACACGATCGCCCTAGCTTTAACCCTGGCCATTGAACGGTCCACACGCATGCTGTTGGTGAACTCGGGGAGACGAACTCAGATGTGCAGCAGCGCTCGCCGCCCAGAACAAGGTGCAAGTCATAGGTGCCCCTGAAGGCGCTCAGCAACCTCCCAATGGACCGTCGCGCAGTGGTTGGCCCGAGAACGTTGCAACCCTCGTAAGCCACCTCGCTTCTAAGGAACTGTGTTATATAACTGGCAAGCACTTCTCTGATTTTAGCTCTTGTTCACCTTCCCCTGCAGGAGAATGCGTGAGTTCCAATCTACTTCAAATTTGTTTGGAAAATACACTTGATATAGATTGCCATCTATGGAGAAACATTGACATAGAGGAAATAGGATGGGGGAAAGGAAGTGTCCTCTACTAAACGAAATATTCCCGCTGGTTTTCATGAGGGAAACCTGTTCTACAGCTATTGCTATCTTGACTCGTGCTACGGATGGAAACACCGACACACCACGACCAGATTTGAACCTATCACAGGCAAAACCACTGCGACGTCCGCCACGCAATCGTATCCTGCAGTCATTCACAAGTAGGGTTCGCAGAACTCTCTTCCGTTGCGCTGCTCGTGAGGATGATCGACGTCGCTCTACTTGACTTGCGTGGTTATCACTCACTTCATCGCAACATTCGAGGTAGTGCTTCCTGGGGCACTTCAATTTATCATCAAGAGGAGCAACGCAGGAGTCGGTTCTCTGCATGGACGATTATTGGCCGGGTTATGAAGGACAGGCGAATCTCACTGTAAATCCTGCCCAGCGGGCGGGACAACACTTGTAAAATCCATAGTACACACATGGGGGTAACACTGGAATGCCGGGTCGCGGAACGGCGGTCACAACTGCAGCAAGGGCAGGAATGAGGAGAAGGGCAGAGGAACGGAGGTACATGTGATGGTGAATTCGTGAGTCGAGGAGGAGAGAAAATGAATCCTACAAGCAAACAGGGTCATGGACCTGCCTTTGTATGCAAGTTATTGCTACCGCCCCCCTCTTCTGGAACATGCGCAGAAGGGACGATAACGTGGGTTCTCGAGGAGGACATGTTTCAACGGTTTGCGGCTGCCCGTATCTGTGGATTCCTGGATCCCTATAAGGGTGTAGGTATCAGTTTTCTGGATCGCGTCCGACTTCACCCCGCCGAAAACCGGTGCTGGGACCGAGCCTGACCGGAACGAGAAGATCCGTATGCACTTTAGGAGTTGACCCCACGGATCGCAGAGACGAATCGTGAGCCTGACTGCTGAAAACCGTCCAGAAATTATTAATGTCATTGGGCAATTTGTCTCTCCTCCCGCTGTTTCATGATCATCAATGAAGGCTTGAATCGCAAATTTCGTGTTCTACGTTTATGTAGTTGGGTTTCTTTGTCTCGTTAGGTGGAATCTTTTATTGCAGATACTATCTAGGGTTCCGCACGGGTACAGGTACATTGGGCCAGTCGCTTCCACGGTCCATTGTTCGCTGGTATGGACGCATTCTCAGTGTGGGCTAGTCAAACTGGGTAAAGACCCTCATGCTCTTCGGCGATGATAAACTCGTCTCCAGGTTGAATGTCATTATCTGATGCTCTTGCTTTGTTTTCAGAGACCATGGTGGAACTGGATAGCGTTGAACAACAGAACTGCCATCCGCGACGCGCTGCGTGCTGCGCGGTAAGATAATCAATGATGTTGTCGATCACTCGTTGGGCTGTCTGCGAGCCCCCGGCGTTGTCGGCGTAGATATAGCCGGAGCGTAGGGAAGGAAAAGAGGCGCGAAATTTGGCGATATCGAGGCCAGACATGATGGACGATCGCCAGGAACCGGGCTGAGTTGATCCCTTCGATAAGGGGGTGGTTTATGAGTCCACTCCACTGGGACGATCGTCTCACGACCCGTTAAACGAAGGGGCATCTAATTTCAACTTTCGAAGTTTCCGGCGGAGTCACCCGAATTTGAGCTCCCTCTTCCGTGCAAACCACACCTTTCCAGTACCCGACAACGACCGGCGCATGGTCATCTAAATGTCGCCGACGACTCGGACAGGAACTCGCACAGCGACCACTATTTCGTAAAAAGAAATTTGAGGCTGGTATGGAGCAAAGGTGAGGCAAGTTCGGCGTATGGTGTGGCTGATATGTCATTACGGCAATGTAGACGTCGTGCCAGTGGCCAATGATGCGGATGATGTCCAACAATCTGCAACATTGTCTATATCAGTCGCATCACAAAAAATTGAGCTTGTCTACATGTATTTCATGGCAGGCGAAGAGATATCCATCAATCCGTGTGGTTGTTTTCTCTACAACGGATGAATAGCCAACTTGATGCTGTTGTGTCTTTGCCCAAAAAGAAAGTCTCTGAATAGAGCACATGCTCCTGCTATGCAATGATCCATTGGGAGGTTGCTAGGGTTCTGCATGGGTATACCCTGGGGTAACCATGCTGATACCCATACCCATACCCATGGTGGGTCACCACCCATGATGTGGGTATGGGTTTCACTGTGGGTCGAGAAAATAGGACTCATGGGTTCACCTCACATCAGTAAAATAGCAATCATCTAATTTTGTCTTATTCATCTTATTCGTGTCTAATTTGGGCTTATTAGCTTATGGCAGCTTATGGTAAGCCAATAAGCCCAAATTAGACGTGAATAAGATGAATTAGATGTTTGCTATTTTACTGATGCATAATATCAAGAATGTACATGATCTACATAATATCTGGTATCCCATCCCTCCCCCATCTCCTTGTCCTTGTCAACATCAGACATCTTTGCAACCTCACCTATGTTCTCTGCATTGATGAGATTCAATGGGCTCCACAGCCCAAGACAAAGAACAGCCCATGTAGATTGGGCAGACAAATGAGACTGAACATTGTCAGAATGTATATCCTCTGACCTCTGGCCTCCTCCAAGGCTCATCCCCACAACTCTGAGGTCAATGCATGCCAGTGCTGCCATCTCCACTCCAGAGCATCTTGGTGTTGGTCTTTTCACTCAGTAAGGTCCTCTTCTCCTTTTAGACCTTATATTTCCTATTTCAGACATCATGTTGGAGTTACATCGGAGTTCATATGCTCAATCTCCATCACTATTTTAGTCCATTTTTCTCATCTTACTCCCTCAGTTGTGCTGCCATCAGTGTGCAACAACTGAGGTGAGTTTTCTAGCTACATTCTATCACATTTATCACTTATGTCTGTAGTCTGGGCCTCTCTGCCCCTCCATAGCACACTTATTCTGACAAACATGTGATAGGAGAAGCTGACCATGGCTAAATAGACATTGCTAAATGCAATGTTAGTTTTTCTGGAATAGGCCATACTTGAGTGAAAACATGAACCAGGAATGCTCAGGTAGTCAATGGCCATCTGGGCCAACTAAGGAAAGATAACATATCTCTTATGCCACCATTGAACAGGGTCCAACATGGACTCAACTCCTGTGGTGAGATACTTATCCAGAAGTCAGAGCCAATGTCTTCTGGCCTTGGGGGAGCAAGGCTTGGTAAGTTGTCAAAGATGTTTACCATCCATAGGAATGTGTTAGTACATACAAATGAATCATGGCATGCATACACATACCATTGTCCCTTTTCTGTACCAGAAGCATTTGAAGCATGCACATGATTGACATCAGCATTTGCATAAAATTGGTTATGCTTGTCACAAACAAGCTCCCTGGTAGTCTTGATCCACTCAGGTGGCCAACTGGCATGTTTGAAATAGGCTGGTTTATGGTGTGGATAGAGAACTGAATGGTTCAGTGGTCAGTGTAGTCATCAAGTACATAGCAATGAAGTATGTACCCATGGCAATTCTGTAGACCTTTGAGCTGTCAGTAAGAGAGTAGTAGTAGTTGAGCATTTTCTTGCCAAGTTGAATGGCTGCTCAGATAGCCACTGAGTAGTCCCAGTCCTGTGTATACTTGGTAAACATGTTGTTGATGTAGTCCATGGCTGGAATCACTGTTGCAAGATTGAGTGTTGAGCATGAGAAGTACAGCATTGTGTCTTTGAGGATCTAGCATGGCAGTAAGGCCAACATTTGACTCAGTTTGGGGCTGATGCACTGACCTTCAAGGTGTTGTGCAGTTGTTGCACAATGTTCCATTCCTCACTGTTTAGCTCATATTGGCACAGATCCTAGTGCTGTGTCAACACATCCACTGCTTCTCTATGTTTCACCATGTAATCCAACATGTCCAATGTTGAGTTTCACTGAGTTGCAACATCACAAGGAAGCAATGTCACCGGCATCTTCATGTCTTCAAGAATTTTTTGCCAAGCTGGTAGCAGCACTGCCATACTAGAATGGATGACTTTAAAAGCAATCTTGTGCAGCTAGAGGGAGTCAGGAAGTTAGAACAACAGAGGCTGTGGTGAGTAGTGCTTACCTTTACCAGAGCTAACTTGATGGGAATGAGCTCGATCATGACTTCTTGATGCTCAGTTGCTGACATCTTGTCCAACTCATCCATAGAACCATCTTCAATGACACCATCTCCATTCTCTGTGCTGTCTTTCTCCAGCCCTGTACCATCCTAATCAAGCTTGCCATCAGGATATTCCTTGTCTGTCTTGTCTGTCCACCCATCCAGTTCTCTCTCAAGGTGAGTCAGCAACTCATCATCACTTGTGCTGGCTGCTTCTTTTTTAGGTTTCATATCAAAGGGCTGAATAATGGACTTGGCCACCAAGTTGACTACATGTAGAAAGCAATGCATGTGACTAGACAGGCCATTGAAGGCATTCACAGCCCATGTGAGCTCATCTATCATCACATTGTTGTTTGATGCATTGTCACATGTAATGCTCAATATCTGAGATGACAGATCATTTGTTGGTAAGTGCATTATTTAATTGAATGTGTACATGCCTTTACTGATATCTGGAAGTTCTCTAAAATGTGTTTAAATACATTTGCAAGCTCACAACTGGTATGCAACTGATTTCCTGTGTTAGCCTGGAATTAACATGATGCAGATATCAACATACCCATGGTACCTCAACAATGTCAAGTGGAATACTCAATAGTGCACCCCAATGTTCAAGCTGGACTGCAAAGGCAATGAATGCCTGGTGATTTGATGAGGTCCAATCATTCATTGTGAAGCTAAGTTTTCCTTTGTACTTCTATTATACATCATTAGTGCTGACAGATCACACCAGGTGATAAGAAAGTGGCACACCCTCAGCAGCCTTGCCACTTGTTTGCATGTGTGAACAAACACTAACCAAACATCATGTGACACTGTGGCTGGTGATGGTAAGTAGTTCTGAAGACTGGTCTTTATCAATGACAAGAACCTCTGGTCCTGAACTATCTTGTATGGCTGGAGGGATTCAGTCACCCACTGCATGATCTCAATGATGTCTCTGCCTGTGTATGCTGGTGATGGGAATAGGTGATTCTACCTTTCCCTGTCTGGTTGAACACTGGTGTGATTGAGCCTGTGTGCAGGTAAGTGCCAATAACTTTCTTTCATGCTGTAGGAAACTGAAGTTCCCTACAGTGATTTTCTGAGTTCTCCCATGATCTGATAGCCCCTATTCTGCGCTCCTACCAATCCAGAGACTGTTCTACTGCCATTTGTCCCAACATGAGTCCAGCAAATTGCAGTTTGAAGGTTAGTTTTGAGTTTGATGTTCTGGACCCAAGTTCTTGCACACCAGACCCAGTGTTTCTGTGCCTCAGAACACATTTCCACACTTTGGATTAAGTCAGGTTTTGTTTCTTTTCACATTTCCTTTACTGTACTTCATTTGAGTATGCCTGAATTACACTTTTGTACCTAGAACTTTGTCCCTAGACTGTGTGCAAGCTACCACCATCATTTCTAAGCCTTTAAGTCTGGTTCCCTAGTCTTTTCCCTACATTTCCTCCTCAAGTCTAGAAGATTAGTTGGGTTTCTAGCCCTACTGGATGGGAGGAAGCCAGGCTCTAGTTTTCCAGTGTCCTGTGGACATTTAGTGAGCCATTCATATACTTCTCTTCTTTTTCCTTTGCTTTCTTTGGAATTCCCTTGAGTCAAGAATTACACTTGCACCTCTATTTCTTGCTTAGGGCTTCATTCTGAAGTCCTTTTGCTGTTTTACAGCACAGTTTCTGCTGACTTGGTTTTGTCAGCCACCTTTATGATCTCTGTACCCCAGCATGTGCACACATGCTTGCACATGTTGCCTGTGAACCAGGCATCTTTTGTATCCAGGTAGCAGTGGATGGGAGCTGCTGTGCACCCATGTTGTGTACATTTAAATTCATGTGCTATCCACTCAGAATGCTCAACAATTTGAGGTATGGGCTTAAAGAATGCATAGATGGGGGATGTTCAGTCCCTCATCATCTGTGCTATGAGGCAGTAGGTAAGTTTTCCTTTGTTTACATTAGACTTACTAACCAAGTTCTTTTTCATGAGGTAATGGTGGCTTTTTCACTTCAATGATGAACTTGGAGTCCATGTCTATATCTGATCCAGATGTGGATTTGGATTCATCTATCCTGGTGACTAGATTGTTTTCATTCTCAGCATGGATAACAGATGGATTGGACTTGAGTTGTTTGATGCTGGGATTGTCATGAAGGATCTTCTTGTGGGTAGCATCTGAAACAACTCAGGACTGTTGAAGGCTATAGGCCACTCAAGGGCCAAGTAGTGAGGAGTAAGATGGATAAGTCGACCACTTTGATGCTGAGAAAATATCAAAAGGACAAGACTGTCCTTTGGTGGCTTAATTCATGTCCTTTATATACCATATGGGGTTTGTACATATTGTACACTAATCTGAGATATCCATGCTATCTGTGCATGTATCTAATATATTAGAGATCATATAGAAGCATGCTATAACCTTGTACATGCTTGATGTGCAAGGCTATGGAAGAATGAAAGATCATATATGAATAGGTTTAAGAAAGTAATGGGTGATGGATAGAATGGTCTAGAGCACTCTAGAATGCATATGATGTCATACTTCATGCATGGGTAGGGTTGGGGAATCATGCATAGAGTTTGTGCTATCTTCAATTTCATAGAGTCTAGCTTTGCATGTAGAGTTTCTAGGGTAATTGTAATGTATGGGAGTGATGTGAGATGTTCATATACCATAGATTAGATGATTGTAACAGCATCCATAGATATAGTAGTACCTGCACTATCAACTGTGAGAGTAGTGTTGGATTGTGTTTTGGGAACATTCTTGTTCTTGAGTGCAGCTTTAGCTTTTTCAGAGATTTTAGGTACACATTTAGTGTGTGTAGAGGGTAGAGTGGAAGCCATGGAAATGGCCCAGGTCTGGAATCAAGATCTTGGATGGGTAGAGTGAGGGTTCAAAAATTTCTCAGCCTGCCAGCAGCATCCACAAGTGTATCAGTTATGTTAAATATTAATGTTGGATCAAATATTTAAATAATATTTTCTCTTGCATATGTATGTAGCTTAAATTAGTGTCAACCCACAAGTATCCATATCCACAACCCATGAGGGGTGCCCCAACCCATGCAGAACTCTAGAGATTGCCAAGTGCATTGCTTGCAATTTCAAGGGCACCTATGACTTGCACCTTGTTCTGGGTGGTGAGCACTGCTACACATCTGAGTTCATCTCCTCAAGTCCATCAACAGCATGCATGTGGACTGTTCAATGACTGGAGTCAAAGCTATGGCAATCATGTTCTCAACCATCAATCGAGCACAGTGGTTAGCTCAAGGATGTCATGACTCTGGTAAGCCACTTCACTTCTAAGGAGGTGTGTCATATAACTGGCAGCAATTTCAACTCTAGTTCACCTACCAATGCAGGACAATATGTGAGTTCTAATCTACTTCAGATTTGTTTGGAAAATACACTTGATATAGATTGCCATCAATGGAGAAACATTGATGCATATAAAATAGGAGGGGAAAAGGAAGTGTCCTCTACTAAATGAAATATTGCTGCCAATCTTCATGAGGGAAATCTGTTCTACAGCTATCTTTACTTATGCTACAGATGGAAACACTGATCCATGCAGACACACCATCACCAAATTTGGGTCTATTACAGTATACAGAAGGCAAAACTACTGTGATGACCACCACATTCTGCATCAGTAAAATTACACATGTCTGAATTAAGCTTATGGCATCTTATATGAGCTTTTCCAACTTTTAAAATTGCAAAACAGATCCAGTGTGATCATTGTACACTCCAAAATATTAGAAGACTCATTTAAGTCACTTTTGACAAAACAAAGGGTCACCTTCACATTTTGTGTCAGGTTTGAAATGTTGCAAAGACAAATTAAGACAAATATGCCAGATTTAGACATGTGTAATTTTACTGATGTATTGTATCTTGCAGTCATTTACAAGTAGGGTCTGCAGTACAATCTTCTGTTGCACTGCTTGTAAGGATGATCAATGTCTCTCTACTTGACTTGTGTGGTTATCACTCACCTCAAGTTCATCACAACATTTGAGGTAGTGCCTCCTGGGGCATCTCAAATCAATGGCATCAAGAGGATCAATGCAGACACTGGGTTTCTGCATGGATGGTCATTGGCCAGATTATAAAGGACAAGTGAATCTCACTGCAAGTCCTGCCCAGTGGGGGAGACAACACTTGTAAACTCCATAGTACACACATCAGGGCAGCTGATAGCCTACATAAGCTGAGGCATGAGGTGGTGCAGGGTAAAGTCTGTGTGAGAGTGAAGCAAGGCAGCACACAGTGCAGCTCTCTTCCAGCCACCTCCTTCACTTGAACAGTGTCCGCCTTGCATCCTCTCCAGTCATCAATCTTTTTTGCTTCGATTCTAAAAATGCACAACCCACACCATGATGTCTGCCCCAACTATGCTTCACAACAATTCGAAGGAGCAAGGCTCATGTTTATGGTGGAAGGTAAAACTAACAAAGAGATAGTTCTTATTCTCCTCAACCTATGGGTCTTCACCCACATGAAGGAATGCAAGGAATGGGATCGGTGACAGGAGGCGGCCACTGAAGACAGGAGACAACAAGAGGAAAATGAAACACTAGAAGAGGAACATCAGCATGCTACCAAAGAAGCAGAAGCAGAGCAAGCAAAGCAGGATGAGCGGAAAAAATACAAGAACAAGTTTTTGCCCATATTGAACTGCCTGCTCTCTGCCACAGCCCTTCTTCTTCCTCTTCAGCATGCCTTATCCAAGTTGTGCAAGGGAGAATACATGCCACTCTATTTCTTTAACAACAAAGGCATTCAGGAAGCTGAGGATGATATCCCATCAATAGATGATGACACCATCACCCTTGTTCAATTGGACACCAGCCCCATCTTCCAGTCGGCTGCCACTGCCAAGGTCAAAGAATGCAAGGTCAAAGATGAGGTGCTATCCTGGGAAGAATTCAGCCAGGTGAACTATCGAATGCTGCATGCCATGCACCAACAAGACTGGCCAGCAGAGCACATCAGCATGGTGCAAAACTTCTGGCTAGTGCTTGAGAGCCACGAGTGGAGGCATGACACCAATGAATACCAAAAAAGGGCTCTCCTAGTATACCAAGGATGCATATGACAGCAATGGCATCAAACAATTGGCATGCCAGATGTCTTCAGCCTAGTGCCACTCAAACCAGAGTGTCTACACAGCTTCTACCAAGAGCTGATAGACAACACCTACATCTCCAAACTGGAGGCCATCACTTCAGCATGTTGAATGGTATCATCACAAATCAAGATTTGCTCACATGTGGTCTTACCATTTCTTCTTCACCTCATCTCCCTCAACCTGTGGCTCACTTGCCTCCCCTCCTCCTCCTCCCCCCCTCCCCCCACCCATCTCAACTCCACATGTGGGTTTGCCTCTTCCATGTGGCCACAGTTGGGACACAGGCTCACCTTTGATCTTACTTGACCCATACTGGCACATCACACATCCCACCTGCAAACCACATCACCAACTGCTGCCACACTCATGGGCATGTTGCACATCCACCACCCAACACCCATGCAGCTTACACAACAATTCCATGGGTACATTGCTATCCCCACCAACTGGTCTGCCTTTCTCTCTCCCCCCCCCCTTCCCCATCAGCTGAACAATCGTCTGATGGAACATGTGGCCATGGGGGTGCTGGCCACTTTCAACTGCAGAGCCACACATATGCAGGTACCCAGCTCATCTAAATGGCCGCTATCACCACCCTCCATGAGCCATTCAAATAACAGCAACATGAAATGTTCATGCCCCTTTCATGACACCGACAGACCCCAGGCTCAACCTGCCCCAGATCAGGCAGCAGACCACCCCCCCAAATGCCCTCCCAGTCTGTGCCATCTGCCTTGGCAGAGAAAAGCACCTCGGACTGGTCATCTGCTGCCCAGCCGAATGAACCTGGAACAACAAATGTGAAACCTACTGTGAATGAGTCAACAAAGCGCTACAAATGTGGAATGGAGGAGTACTGGTCTGCAGTCAATGGCAGAAAGAGCTGGGTTGCAAGGAGCAGCATAATAACTTGCACATCTGCTCCTGATGTGGAGCCATTACTCACAGAGCTAGTGAATGCCCTTATGCACAACCAATCACAGCTGTGAACACCATATAAGGTGGCTGTATGGGAACAAGTCCTTCAGAAAACAGGCCTTCTAAGGCACTTCGCTCACATACCACAAGGCCTATGGCAGGGCTTCATTGTCAGTTGTCCAAACCTCATGCAGA
Source organism: Pulveroboletus cf. aberrans (assembly GCA_038094155.1). Lineage (NCBI taxonomy): Eukaryota > Fungi > Basidiomycota > Agaricomycetes > Boletales > Boletaceae > Pulveroboletus > Pulveroboletus cf. aberrans. Next base: position 11,323 of record JBBPTO010000630.1, read on the forward strand.
TGCAAACCCCACCAAATAGCTCTTCACTATCATTATATGAAGAGATTTTTCATAACATCATACATAAGGAAGTCTCCAAAGGTATATACATTGGCCCATTCCATACCATAGAAAATGTGATAGGCCTGTTTCAATCCTTCCCACTCTCCTTAATTCCAAAACTGGGACAGCTGGACAAATTTCAGCTAATTCAAAATTTCTCCTTTCCATATTCCACTTTCAATGTGTTTCCATCCCCTTCCATTAATCAATCCATCACAATTAATCTACTTCCATGTACATGGAGAACTTCCTCAGCCATCTACCTAATTATAGCAAACCTTCTGCTGGGCTCAGAAGCAGCCACACAAGATGTTGCAGAAGCATACCATACTGTCCCACTTCACCCTTCTCAATGGCCAGCAGCAGTAGTCTGCATCTCCACAACAGAAGGGTGAATAGACACCTGTGTAGCTTTTGGAGCAGAGCTATCATGTGGAGCATATGGTCAGATTGCAGATGCAGAAGTGGAAATCCTGCAAGTATGAGGAATGGAGCCTATAAGCAAATGGGTAGATGACCATGTGTTCTTTCACATCCAAAAAGAGCACTGGATCCCATACAATGAGGCCTGAGTGAGATGGAATTGAGAAATCCAAGAAACAGGACCTCAGTTCATCAATTCATGCACATTCCACAAAGGAATCACACATAGAGGCAGAGCAACAGATGAATTCTGTGAAGATTGCAAGTTCCCAATACAAGATCTATCAGGCACCAGCATGCATTCAGAACATGACGCATTATTCACATACTGTTTAGCAAACATCAATGCCATCTCAGACAATCTTGAAATACCATGGGAAACCTCAAAAGACCAACCTTTCAGCCCATTGACCATTTACATCAGTTTCATGTGGAACATTGAACAATGATCTGTCACACTAAGCCTGGCTAAAGCTGAAAAGTATGCCAAAGCCATACTAGAATGGCTTGAAAGACCATGGCACACACTAAAGCAAGTACAGGAGCTATACAGCAAATTACTTCATGCAGCAGCCATTCTAACAAGCAGCCAGGCTTACCTCAGAAGGCTGAAAAGCATGCTCACCACCAGAGCAGCAACACCCTTCATGCCACACTGGCCCTAAAATGGGACAGAAGAAGACCTGCGCTGGTGGCTAAAATGCATCCAATCAGGTTCGGTCTCATGGCCCATCACACCACCACCAATGTACCTCGACCTCCAAGCCTGCTCAGATGCCAGTTCTGGAACTGGCATCAGAATTGTTATTGGACAGCAATGGCAAGCCTGGTGGCTTCTTCCAGGTTGGTCAACACTACATGGATGCAAAGACATTGGATGGGTGGAGGCAGTGGGCTTTGAACTCCTCCTCAACACTATCAATGCTATCCTCACAGAGTGCTGCCACATCATGGTATATGGAGACAACACAAGTGTCATTGACAGTTGGTGAATCAGCAGGCACTGGAACTCTGCCATCAATGACATCTTCAAACAAGTTCAGCAACTCATCGAATCATCAAACCACATTCTTAGTGTTGCCATTGACTACATTCTCAGCACTAGCAATCCAGCAGAAAACCTCTCATGTGATATCCACGGACCCAGCAACTGACTCCTACCTACCATCCTGGTGTCTGAGCACCTTAGCAAATTTCTCATCAATGCCTGCCTCCCCCTCTTCACACCTGAACTCTGAGCTTTCAAAGAAGGACACTATCCAGCTATGGGAATCAAGGCCATTAGCAGCATTCAAGATAGGCAAGCAGCAATGGAGCAAGCTTGAGCAGAGGCCCAGCTTGAGGGAGAACTCATCTTCCATGTCCTTCAAGACAATTGAATCTGCCCCATCCCAATTCAACTCACCACTAGCTTCCAGCCACTCTCTGAGCACTGAATCAGGCCTGAGCACAAGACCACATCCATACCTACCCATCCTCTGCCTGCTACCCTCTCCCCTATGTCCACACTGCCTGGCCAAAGACTGCCTCCATCCACAACTGTAGCAAGGGCAGAAATGGAAAGAAGGGCAGAGAAACAGAGGTACATGTGATGGTGAATTCATGAGTTGAGGAGAAGAAAATGAATGCTGCCAGAAGGCAAGGTCATGCATTTGAATTTGTATGCAGGTTATTGCTGCCACCCCCCTCTTCTGTAACATGGAAGCATGTGTAGAAAGCATGACAACAGTTAGGGGTTCTTGTGCAGAACATGTTTCAATGGTTTTTTATCATGCAACTGCCCATGTCTTCAATTTGAATTGGATTCCTGAATCTCTATAGAGGTGTAGATATCAGTTTTCTGAACCATGTCTGACTTTCTTGTTTGTCACCATGCTGAAGACTGGTGTGGTGACTGAGCCTAACCTGAATGATAAGATCTCTACACACCTTAGAAGATGAATGCATGGACTGCAGAGATGAATTATGAGCCTGACTGCTGAAAATGGTCCAGAAATCAATGTCATTGAACAATTCATCTCTCCTTCTCCACCAAGCACCATTTCCTGCTGGACAAGCCCTCTTCCATGATGGCTGGAGAGAAGAACTTGAATAACAACTTGTTGACTAATTCAAGATTTCTAACCTATTCTACATGGTTTGTCAGTCAATCTGGTGAAATCAGTTGAGCTGTAGATAAGCCATACATCTGCAACTTGAAATTAGAGGTACAGTTTCAACAGGTGATTAGCTTTGTTAGCTTCTAAGTTTGAGGCCACCCTGTAGTTTTAATGCATAGAATTTGTTGTACTAGCAATTCCATTCCATATGCACAACTCATTGTTATAGTAAGTTTGCATCACTCCTGCATCACTCCTGCATTACCTGTGCATTATCAGTCATGCATCTTATTTGACTATTTCTGCTTCCTTTAAATTTTGTCTGACATCTGTGCCTGCCCTGGATTCTGTTGATAGCCATGCATGTTATGCTTCAAATCTCACTCTTTATGCTCACTGCTGCTCTCTCCAACTTGACAAAATAGGATTATCCTTTCAGGCACTGATCCTATTGTTTATGAATCTTTCTCCCATGGTAGCCCCTTCACTAGGGGTGTACACCTGCCTCACCTCCTAGCCCCTTTATGCTGCTGCCACTATTCTGATCACATATCCAGGGATTTTTAGCCCCTACTTGGGTAGTAGGGCCCAGATTCAGAATGTTCATTCTCAGCCCTGATGTACCTTTATGTGCTCTGGTTCACACTTGTATGTTCCATCATTAATGTACCTGACCTGGTTATCCTTTCATTTGTTTCCAGGTTACTCAAAGAATCTGTTGGGCCTGGTTGCACACATGCTTCCATTGCACCTTTAATTGTGTGCACCAGCAACTCCAACTCTCTGTCCTTTTTGATTTCCACTTCATTCTCATTCTACCTTCATTAGCATAGTCTCACTCATGTATGATATTGTCTGTCTATGCAATCTCACCCCTCAGCAACACATAGAGAAAATTTTCATTTAGTTGTGCAATACTGCCTACAAGGTTATGATGGACAGAACCAGTTAATGTGTTGACTGCCAACTTTGAAATACAAGTAACCAATGCAGGACTTGTATGTTGTTTTGCATCACTTGCTAGTACTCAAAGTGTTCACACAGCATTTGGGCTACATTATTATATCACATGCCATTTCTGCATCATTCCCACATTTGCTGATGTTGACAAGTAAAAATGATACAAGACATAAGATATGAGTGAACAGGTACAAAAAGAGCTACTTTTGCAAACAATGATGAGGCCAATTTAATGCGATGAAACCACTCAATGTTTTCTTCACTTCTTCCCAAAAGATTTGACCCCACTGATCATATATGCAGCCTTATTTTGAGTAGAGGGGATTGTTGCATGTCTGGACCTGTGATCATATGAAGGTGCATTGTTTGATTCTGCCTGTGATGTTCAAGAGAGGTTGGTGGCAGACAAGGATTGTACTGCAGCTTGCTGATGCTGTGGGGTTTGATTTTTTTGGCCAGGAGCTGTTGTTTGAAAGGGGTTGAAGTGGCATCAAGTACAGCTGATGATGCAGGTGTGATTGCGCTGGCAGGTGGTACAGAACTCCCCTTGAAAGCAAGTGATGGGGCAACACTTGTCATAGGTGGATGTGGTGCTGCACTTGACTTGAGGGCAGGTAGTGAAGTATTTGGTTCTGTGTGCAGTGCACTGTTCACCTCAGAAGTGGATAGAGGGAGAAGAAAAGTTGAAGTCTAAACAAAGAATGTGGGAGGATCCACCATCACATCACTATGAGAAGGCATGGTAGTTGCAGAGGCAGGGCCATCTCTATGAGCCATGATCTTCACAGTGGATCAATTATTGCATTAGCTGAAATGGTGGAAGATCATTAGACTCATATTGCATACCTTTAATGCATTAGCATTAGGCAGTGTGGGAATCTGTTAAGAAACACCAGCTTCTTGGTTGATGTAAGTTACTGCCACTGCTGTATATGCATCCTCTGTCAGTTGCAGTGGTTTTTGCACTACTTGAGTCCCATTCTGTGGTATTGTGGCTGATGCTTGCATTGTGGTCATCACTGGCATTGTAGCCATTGGATACCTGATGGAGAAGACTGCCTGAGAGGAGAGAAGAGCAATAGAAAAGCCATGTGAGGCAATGGATGGTCAAAGAGAACTTTCCTCAAGGCTACTTGGAGTGGCAGAAGTGAAGGAGATAATAAAACTGGAGTCATCCAAATCATTCAGGTCATCCAGAAATGAATAGCCTTCATAAAGTGGTGGCATTGTGGTCATTGCGTATGAAGTGCTTGCAGTTGATGGTGGCTGGGGTAAATATGCACCATGATGAAAGTGATGTGAGTCCAGCTGTCCATTGATTGCTCAGATACAGCCACAAATGGGTCATGAAACAAGATGCTATTCAGACTCTTGAATGTAACTGCAGTGGGGATGAGAGGCTGGCTGTCAGTTGGACATTCTGATGTTGCTGCAGAGGGAGGGGACTCTGTCTTGGTCCTTGAGCCTTGCAGTGCACTGACTGCATTAAGACAAGCATCATGATTAGCATCAAAGAATCAAAAATGGAAGACATACCATTGTTGAAACTTGGTATTCACTTTTTGCTCTTCATTACATAACCAAGGTTCTAGATCATGATCACATGATCATCAGTTATTTGCACTCTCATATTATCTCATCATTCACTATAGTTATGAGATACTCTTGCCATTGGCTAGTATATTCTATCAATGATTTTGGTTCTCCAGTCAGAATTCATAACTCATACCTATCCTGATACAATGGAGACATACACAGAGACAAATAGTCCTGTACTGTATATAAGGAGAGCTCTCTTATGGTTGTTCTCCAGTTCCTCTATTTATTCTAGTAACTCAAACAGTCAAGTTGAGTTTCCTCCTTCTCTGTCTTACTCTAAGACCCTCTATCTTGCAATACTCCATTTATCCTTGGTGAGTTCTTTCACCAAGGTCCATAACCTTTTCTCTCCCTATCAGTCCTTGACTGGTAGGACCATTCACTACCTTGGAGGACAAAATAAAGAGATTTTTACATCTCTTTAGGTTATGAACCCTGCCTAAAGGTACCTTGACATGCTTTGTACACATCCATGTTGCATACTTTTAGCACTATGGACAGACATATTGCTGCAGATTTCTCCAGGATATTTTTGATTCTTGGAGATACCATACACCTGGTGCTAAACCATCTCATCATTGATAACTTTGAAGGCTCTCTTTTCATTCCATTTCCACTTGGAAATATCATCATTCATATTCTTGATGGTTCTTTCACCCTCATCATGAATCAACAAACTAATCAAACCATTACTTCCTTATTGGTTACAGTATCTACTAGACCTGTTCCTCAAGAGGTTTGTGATCCACCTTCAAACCCTTTACCACATTTGGAGAGACCATCCTCATTCTCATCATTTCATTCTTCACATCCATCCCATCCTGCTCTTATATCTCTGATACTCTCCTTATCTAGGAGAGACTGTGCTACTTCTGAATCAGAATACACACCTGCTTCTCCCTGTTCTGAGGAACTCAATTGCCTACAACAAATTCATCATGATATTGTCCAGAACTGTTTATTCTGACATCACCTTCCTTGTGCATTTTGTGAACAACATCTGGAACAAGGAAATACTGTGTAGAAAGATCTGGTTTGAGATATTTTAGAGTTATTCAGTTGAAATCTGCTAGAAGGAGAACAGAACATCTGGAAATTACCTATTTCTGGCTCTATCTCTGGATCTCAAGGATTCTTTCACTCTACCAAATTACCTCTAGAAGAAGCCACTCAATTTATTGAATTCTCTCATCAAATTCAACTACCAGAATTTATTACACCTGGTCCTGAGACCCCTTCTTATTTTCTTCCTCAATCTCATACATATATATTTTCCTTGTCATTTTCCAGATTACTCCCCTTGTTGTTCTACAAATCCTTTGAAAGGAATACCTTTTCACATACTCACTCCTGTCCTTGAAGCTCACTTTACTTCAGATGAATTACAGCACCTTCAAAGATGTGTTGTGGATGGATCAACCAGGGAAGCAGTGTTCCAAAAACCCATGCCCCTTTTGTTGAAGAAGCTTCACCAGCTTGTTCTTCACCAGGAAGAAGAGATACCCTTCCTGAAAACTGCTGACATTCCACCATATAATATACACTCTAACTGCCCCCACATCATTGACCCTTCAAGATCACAACTTTGAAGACTACAATGGCAGATCAGAGTATTCTCTGCTGCTCCTTCATATACAAGGATGAGACCTTCTCTGCCTATAGTGGTGCTGGTTGAGCTTTACCTTCCAAGACTTATAACTTCACTCCATCTGCATATGTACATTTTCAGGGGTTTTAGGTTTTAAGATGAGATTTCTTTCCTTCAATAGATATGGATATTTTAAAACACTGATGTCATGGAAAGAGTTTTTGAGCTTTTGCATTTACAAGGGTATTTGGATATTATTAGTACTTTGTATAACCTCCTTTTGCTTTGAGTACTGCTTGAATCCTTCTAGGCATGCTCTCAATTATTTTTTGATACTCATCAACTGGTATTCCCTCCCACTCCTCTTCAACTCTTGCCCACAATTTATGAATTCCACTAGAAGGGTTTTCATGCTCTGTAAGCCTTCTTTTGAGATACCCCAGAGGTGTTCAATAGAGTTTAGATCAGAAGAATGTGCAGGCCAGATCATAGTTCTAAATTCCTGTTTCTCTAACCACTTTTTGACCCTTTTGCAGGTATGCTTGGGGTCACTATTCTGCTGAAAAATGATGTCAGAAGGATTAAGATCATAATACTCCAGTGTTTGCTGAAGTTCATCCTTCAAAATCTGAAGGTAAAGGTCACCATCCATTCTATCATCAATCTTGGTGGCAAGTCCCACCCACTCCCAGGTCATACAGTCCCATATCATTAAGGAACCACCACCAAACTTGAGGGTTCCTTGCACCAGTCTATCACTGAGCCTCTCACCTGCCTTTTTCCATGGCCATTTGCACCTATCTGACCCTAGACAATTGATTTTGATCTCATCTGACCATATCACCTTCCAGTTTTCCAGAGTCCAATCCTTGTGAGCATAAGCAAAATTCAAATGAGCCTTGTGATGTCTAGCAGAAAGAATAGGATGTTTGAACTTCATCACAGCCTTCATACCAGATTTTTTCAAGTGAAGATGGACTGTACTGGCAGAAAGGGGTTAGTTGACAAATATTGATAAGGGATTTGGTCACTTGAACAGCATTTTCAGCTTTGCCAAAGGTGATAAGGTGTTGGGCATAGTGAATGTTGATAGGGGAAGGCTTGCAAGGGCAGCCTCCCATAGCTTTAAAAAGGGTAGAACAACTCTTGGAGTGAAGTTTGGATATAACAGAAGGGCTGACATCAGTTTGTTTGGCAATGGCTTCACCAGATTGGCCAGCATCAAGGAGAGAAAGGATAGAATTTTGTTGAGTAAGAAAGAGAGATCTAACCATGATGGTGGTTAAAAACTAAGAGGTGTGTGAACTTTTTTAAATTCAGACATACTATTGGCATGTATGTCTTTGTTTGTACAAGCAAATACAGCCAATTATTCTACTACATAACTATAATCCTGGTTACCAATTCAAAAGCTCAAAAATTCTTTCCATGACATCACTGTTTTGAAACAGCCATATCTCTGCATCATGTAAATTATATTACATGACTCAGAAACAAATCTGATAGCCAGGAGCATGCTCTATTGATAACTCTGCCAAACCTAAGTGAAAGTCTCACAGGGATAGGCAGTGTGCATCACACACTGCAAACAAGGCCAACATGGAAAGGGTTTTTGAGGTCACTGTATCATTGGCACAGTCCTTTCTTCCTCTCACACCACCTTCACCTCTGGTGCCAGCACTACCCAGGTTATTCATTATTGCTCTATGACCTATCAACTATGGTCTACTCTCTCAGAGCACTTTGCCTCTTGTGAGATTGCTGGGTAATTCTATTTCTTGCATAATGTCTGTTACAATCATCTAATATATGGTATATGAACACCTAACATCGCTTCCATGCATTACAATTACCCTAGAAACCCTAGATGCAAAGGTAGACTCTATGATACACAAACACCATACATGACCCCACAACCCTACCCATGCATAAGGTATGACATCATATGTATGACTGCTGTCCATAGGTATATCCCAGCATGACACATCTCCTGGTGTGTGATTGGAATTTTCCATCCCATTTGTCTTTTGAGATGAGGGAGTATGTGGTACTGCTGAAAGTATAGAAGGAAGTGGGGTCAATGGTGTGATTAAATAGAGTTCGATAAGGGTTTGCTCCTCTGAACACAGAGGTTGGGCTTTGAGCAGAGACATATGTGGCAGTTGCCATGACATCTGCCCAGAAGGACTTTGGTAGTTTCAAATCCTTGAGCACTGAGTTCACAAGGGTGGAGAGAGTTTGGTTCATTTGCTCAGCCAAAGCATTTTATTCTGGGGTATGTGGAGCAGATGTTTCATGTGAAGTTCTATTGAGGTTTAGAACTTCTGGTTGGTGTGTTCTCCACCTCCATCACTTCAGAGGAATTGGATGTGCATGTTGGACAGCTCCTCCAAGTCTATTTCATGTTAGAGGAAATCTCGAACCTCCATTTTCCACTGGTTGTAGACTGTGAAGACATTGCTCTTCCTTTTCAGGAAGTGGATCCAAGGGATACAGGCATTAAGGAATCTGACACATGCTTAATAGCTACATTGGCTTGCTCTGACTTCTCCTTTCCCACCTCCAGCGATCCTCTGACTGTGTTCACCTTTTGCTTTTCTTTGTATTGTTTCCAGCCTCCCTTTCTGATTTTTGAAACCCAGCTTTGGTAGTTCCAACAGTTCTCAGTCCTGTTTCCCTGGCACACACCATGGGGCATCTCCGGAGATCCGAATTCCTGAGGTTTGATTTGACACATTGTGTGCAGAGTTGGACAAACCAGAGGGATTATATAAGTGTCCAATTGCACATAAATGCAATGCACTACTTTTTGGTGCAGTAAGCTAATTTCCTGTAGGTGTGAGCTACTTTTCTATGGTATGAGCTACTTTCCTGTTCAGGGGCCCACTACATTTCTATAAGTATGATCTCAGAGCTACTTTCCCATTTGAGGGTGCACTACTTTCATTCAGTGCACAATGAGCTACTATTCCCATAGCATTACTTTTCAGATCACTCAACTTGGGCTTGTGACTGACGAAAAGGAAGAGATGAAAGAAAAAATATATGACAAGCAGCATATGTAACTATGCAAAGTCTATGTCCCTGAGAGATGCCCATATATGTTCATCAGTCTGAAATCGCATCACTCTCACAACCGCAATATCCTCCAACACTACATCATTCTGGAGCACATCTGAAACCTGGAATCTCTGTGTCTGTCAACATCCACAACACATCATAGACATGACATGGGCTTTTGGAATGCAACAAGTGCCATGCAACACCATTCCACCATTCATCCTTCCAAATCAAGATGCATTGGAATGGTGTTGTACACTGAATTGGCTGCGTCAGGTTGGGCTCAGTGTATGAAGACTAGACTGAGGAGCATATGTGTGATGACATGGGTTTATATACATAAAGGAGTCTAGGGCAGGCATGGAATGTAAAGGAATATAAAGGAAGGAATTGCTGATGAAGCAAGTGGAGCAGAATCTCATAGAATGTGATGGAAGCGGACGGTGAGTCATGGTATCATAGTCAGTGATAAAAAGAAATAGACGTCCAAGTTTGGACTTATACCCATGCATATGTAAGCGATAAATTCGAGGAAAAAGCGTAGTCTGAGGTAAATCATAACAACCTGCTTTGGAACCAGATTCACATCAATCAAATCAGTCAGCAGATGGTTCCATTGCTTACTGCACTCCAGTATGAGGTAGAAGATATCAGTTGGATCACATTGTGTGCACACAAATTTGATGAGCTTTTACATGCACTTGAGAACCTCACACTCTCTTCATTCGGGCAGTAAGTGATCTTTTTGCATACTTGGCAGCCTGAGTTGATTTATTGTCTCATGAAGATCAATCTGCTGTAATTCACATTGTTCTGGTGATGACCGGTCCTCCTGGCCCAGACTGTGGTCATCCTGGTGTCAGAATATGTGCACTATGAAGGGGTAGAAGTACCCAGACTCAGTTGCACAGTGGTAGTGGAACAACTGAGGGAGGAATGATGAAACCAGACTGACTAAATAGTGACAGAGATTAGAGCGCTTACTCCGATGTAATGTATAAATGAGGTTCAAAGGAAGAAAGGAACCTTACTGAGTAGAATGGTTAACTCTGAGATGCTCCAGAGCAGAGCTGAGGGACTTGGTGTGCATTAACCTCAGAGTTGTAGTGGATGACCTCGGAGGTGACTGGAGATCGGTGTTGCATTTTGACACCTGGCCTTCAATTTGACCTGGATTGGTTATCAGAGGTGGTATCATCAACCTGCCACATTCCACTTCAAACCCTTGTGTGAGATCTAGGTATACATCAGAAACACTATACCATCATCTTCAGATGAATGGTGTATTAAAACACTACTCTGATATAACAGATCAAGAGCTTGATGAACTTGTTTACTACTACAAGCACAGCTGTCCAAATGCCAGTCTGTGGTTCATTATTGCATTTTTGAAAATGCATGGAATACATGTACAAAGGAAGTGCATTCACTCTTGCATGCAATGCATTAACTCACTTGGCCAGCCCATCCATTTTCATGGTGCAATTAAATGGTGGATATATGAGGCCCCACAATCAAACTATGTCTGGTACATTGACAGCCATCACAAATTAATTTCATGGGGTATAGTAATTCGTGGTATAATTGATGGATACTGTCACATGGTACAGAGCCATTCTTTCTCAAAGTCGTTGGCTTACATCAATAGGTTGTTGTTACAATCAGCCCCTTTTTTCTTATCAGTTACATACGCATGGGTGACAGTCCCAATTTGGACGTTCTTCTCTCTTCATCGCTGACTATGATACCCTGACTCCCCGTCCGATTTCCATCGCATTCTCGGCGATTCCATTTGCTTTGTCAGCAACTCCTTCCTGCTTTATATAAACTGGTCCTTTTGTACTCATATCCCTAAGCTAGACCTCCCTTTCGTGTACCACAATACACCGGGTCTTTGCTCATCCTCCCTAGTCCCACATTGGGAGCCCCTTTGTTCTTTGAGACTTTGTAGCGCTCTTGAGGCTACGCTGTTGTAAGGAAACCTCTTGTTCACCTCAAGGCAGTCTCCCTCAGAGGAAGCCTTCTCTTCGACGATTGATCATTGAGATAGGACAAGTCGAAAAGCCTTGTTCTCCTAGAACCCTTGAAACCTGTCCTCAAAGAATGCCCTGCCACGTTCCCCTTCATCCTAGTTCCTCTAAAGACCTGCCTTGAAGGGCTGTGCCTATCTCCACCCGAGATAGTCGTAACAGTTGTCACTCTCCATGCAAATGTAAATAACTGTGCATCAACAGTTTTGAACCTTTTTCTTGGAACTATTCAAACATATGGAGTACCCTCACATGTTCATGGAGACAATGGAGGTGAGAATCTGGATGTTGCTGCTTGGATGATCTGACACCATGGCCCCAACTGACCCTCCTTTCTCTGGGGATGTTCAACCTGAACCTCATGCATTGAGTGACTTTGGGTAGATGTTGGAGTCCATTTTGTGCATCGTTGGAGGGCCTTTTTTACTCGTCTTGAAGCCATTCATATGCTCAATCCGAGCAAGGCAAGCCACCTCTGGCTAGTTCATTACCTCTTTCTCAACAAGCTAAATGATGACTGCCAACAGTTTTAACATGAGTGGAATCATTACCTGATCTCCAAATGAGGCCACAACCAGTTCCCTGTTGTAAGAACTTTTTTTCGTGTCATTCATATACTAATTGATTCATTCTGGTAAACAGGACATGTGTTTTCTCTCTGAAGTTCAGCATGGTGTTTATATACAGCCTGAGATTTAAGATCTCAATCTGGTGACCCAATCAGATAATAATAATGATCTGAACTTAGAGATGATGATTGTTGCTGAGAAAAGTGCCCATGTCAGCCATCCAGCTGTTGGTGTGCCAAAGATAAAGGCACCATTTCACACTTTTGAGGCATATGAAGTATTTAAAATCGCTTATCAGGATGTATGAGAACAGGGAGTTATTCCCATGGGTTATGGAGTTGCCAAGGAAGAATGGCCAGGTGAGTTGTACTCTGAGATTGAGCTAATTACCATTGGTCACAACAAACAGGAGTATATGGTGGAGCTTCCCTTTGAGGTATGATGGCCACAGGGTGTCCTGTGGGTCCAAGGACTGGATGTCATGATGCATATCTGCATGGTCGAAAATGGTGAACTGTAGCTCTGCATGCCATATATAAAGTTCTCATATGCAATATCATTCATTGTGGCAACTCACAACTCATTCCTTTCCCCACCATTCCACTGAGCCATGACCTCTAGCCTACAACAGTGCTCTCAGTTTGTTCCAGGTGGTGTTGCAATCTATCAATTCATGACCTACACCATCTCCATGCTTCATACAAATTTACTAGCATTTTTCCGGATTTCTAGACTCTATTCCAATCTCTGACCCTTTTATTAACACTAGAACCCTAATGGTTTGTAGTGGTTTGTAGTGACTACCAAACTAACCCTATTGGTTCGTAATGGTTCGTAATGGGCCACTCTAACCCATTACCACTTATCTAAGATCCAACTCATGTTTTACTTGTTGTATTCATGTATGAACATCCATTCCTCCACATCCTTGCACATCAGGCATGTACAGGGCTATGAAATGCTTCCATATGATCATGAATACATTAGATACACGCATATACAGTATGTACATCTTAGATTAGTGTACAATATGTACAAACCCCTATGTAGTATATATAGCACATAAATCAAGCCATCAAAGGACAGTCTTGTCCTCTTGATGCTTCCTCAGCATCAAAGATGTCAATTCATCCCCTTGCCTGCTAAGCAAAGAGCCTTCAGTGGTTCTGAGTTGTTTCAGGTGGTGGACAGAATGGTACCTGCTGCTTGTCTTGTCACCACAAGCAGCACCATCACCCTTTCTCTACTGATATTTCTAATGCTGATGCTACTCCCATGCCCTCCGAAGCAAGCTCTGCACCTCGGTCTACTGAAACAACTCAGACAAGCTCCATGCCTTCACCAACTCAATCAACTACCTTACCACCTCTGTCTACAATCTCAGGAACCTCAGTACAGGACATCATAGACCAATATGGTATGCAACTCTGTCCCCATGTAACACCAAAGCCATTAAGGAATGTGGGAGTAGGGGACAATGGTTAGGCTAAATGGCATGAATACACAGACAAATGTAATGATTAGGTGTAATCAGAGCGGCGAGGAATGGAATGGGACAATGCATGAAGTAAAGAATTGGTAAGTGGTCATGCTCCCCAAGGGTTCTGAAACAACTCAGAATCACTTAAGGCTCTAGGTTGCTCAAGGGCCAAGTAGAGAGGAGTGAGACTAATGAGTCGACGACTTTGATGCTGAGAAAACACCAAGAGGACAAGACTGTCCTTTGGTGGATTTTATTCAAGCCTTTATATACTACATGAATGTTTGTATCTATAGTGTACTAATCTAAGATGGCCATGCTGCCTGTG
>JBBPTO010000631.1:0-25469 GCA_038094155.1 Pulveroboletus cf. aberrans
GCTTCCTGGTATTCCTGATATATCTATATAGGTCCTGTCTGTTTCTACTCCCAATATATGTTGTTTTGCCCTATTACCACATGAAACGAGTCGAAAAGAAAACACAGGAGACAGTTCTGACCAAATGTCAAAGCACCGAAAATTTGAATTTTTTAAAACTGGTTTTTTCGACATTGGTCACCTCGGTAAAGGACCTCCTGCTTGTTCTGAGTTGATTGGTATCACTCCGATCACGTTTGGTGTGGGTGTTGGGGAGATACAAGTGGCCGAAGTTGAGGTGCGTTTTTGGATGTGTTTTTCCCACGGCGACAACCTTCCTGAAAAGGACAATAATGCCTCAGCGTAGGTCTGCGGTTGAGCAAAGCGCTTCAAGCGTTCCGGCCTTTACCTTTACGCATCTTGGACGATTGATGCGTTACAATGACCCGCTTTCCTTGAAGTTCCTCTCCAGCGGGCCCAATGCTCGTCGGCCGACCGCACAGTAGCGCAACTAGGGTCCTAGCGGTGATCATCAAGACTATTGCTTGTCGTTAGTGAGGCGAGCAGGGGATCTTCTACCTTTATCACTTACACGGACAGCGAAAACATCCGCCTCTCCGTCCGGTCGCGGAGACTCTCACCCACTTCCCTCGCCTAGCAGGCCATGATCGAGCACAAACTACGCTATGACCCTCTTAAAAGGTTCCTGTACTCCTCAATCCTTACTATGGGACTCTTTCGACTGACCATCTGACTACGGCGACGCCGAAAAGCTCTCCTTTCTATTATGACCCGAGCAGCGGTGTTAGAGCGACTGCCGCCTCTGCTCGCTGAACTTGTATATGATGCAACAGAAATGGGGAGATTCTAATATTCATTCCCCTTCTCTTCTTCCTGATTGCACTACTGCTCGCGAGTGTAACCCATCCGTTATCTTGGCGTGTACATCCAAAGTATTACAGTTGCCAAAAGTAAGAACTTCTCTGGTACGAGCCCTCCTCCTGACGACGAAGACGTACGAAGTGAAGTGCTTCTCAACCATCGCCGTACTAACTGGATGACGTATTAGAGCACATCTTCGTCAATGAGTCGCCTCCGGCTAGACCTCCCTCCTGTCGAACGCATTCTTTTCACTTGATTGGTGTGTGAGACTATGTACCAGGAGTCTTGGAGGATCATCACGACGTGACAGGCGATAGAGTCACTATATCCGCCTAGAACTCATACGAAAAAAGGAACACGACCAAGACGCCGTCGAGGAGGTATTTCCGGGCGTTGGATCACACCACCCCTGGTCAAACGTATAAAATCACATCTGCTGACTAGGTTCTCCCCAGGTTCACAGCATCTTCGTGTTTTCTCTTGCTCTCGCCGTCCCCATTCATACCATACTCGTGTCGTCCATGTTAATTCGTGCATTCACCCTCGTCCTCGCCATCGCAGCGAGCGTCATTGCCGACAACAGTCAGTGCGACGCTGGGTATCTCCAGTGCTGTGATGAGACTGTCACCGTGCGTCGTCTGCCCTAGTTCACCCGTCGCAGCGATGTCTGACGTCTCGACTCGAATTCAACCCTTCACTTTTTCCCCAGGCAGACGAGGGAACCAACTATCTCACCAGCCTACTCGGGATCGCGACCGACCCCGTCGAGGGCCTCATCGGCCTTCAATGCAACCCGATCGCTGCCATCGGAACTGGGTCCGGCGCGGTGTGCCAACAGCAACCCGTCTGCTGTACCAACGTCTACCAAGTACGTCATCTTCTTTCTGTCAACGATCCCGCGTACCTCTGACGCCAACGACGTTGCGCGTTTCCCCTAGAACGGTGTCATCAACCTAGGTTGCAGTCCCGTCGACTTGAACCTCTGAAAACGTGTGCGGTCGGACGTGGGTTTTCAGATTCGGACTTCTTGGGACTACTTACGGACAGAAAAAAAGTGGTATTTACTCATGGACGCTGACGCTATCGTTTCGAAGTCGGTGGTGTCGTACATACATCTGCGTTATCTATGGCTGCTTGCGGGGTATTCGTGTTCACTGTGGGTAGGATCCTGGCTAATCAGATTCGCGGTTACCTACTTAGAAGAGAGCAACGAAAATACCAAAACGTTCCAGCAACCACGTCGAAGTTTGGAAACACCGTGGTATAAGGATTCTTACAGATACAATATCATCTAGCGAAGCTCTGCGAAGGGTACTAGCTCTGAGTGAGTACAAGCGTCGGTAACATAGACGAGAGTGAAAGTGTAGCAAGGTGGATGGGGAAAGTATGTCGATCATGTCCGCCATACGATGCATACGCGGTGATATACGTCTGAGGGGCGTTGCGCTACACGAGCGCGAAACAATCAACGCACAGCTTTCCGTCACTGGATCGTCGCTCTCACGATCAGCATCCAAAAAGCGAGGGGCTGCCACTTACTTGGGTATGCTCTCGATGCAGCATGCACGGCACACGACGCGCCCGCATCCAGAAACGACTACAGGTTCGATACCGTCGCAGACGCTACCGTGCATGGATATGCCATCACGATAGTCGCGTTCCGCGCCATCGAGGTTGCTGTCACCGTCAATGTCCTCTTTATCGACCGGCGCCTTTTTGCGCTTGAAGGAGGGTGCAAACGGCGAGGGGAGTGCGACCGAGGCATCGCTGTTCATCGCAGCGTAGCTGAGGCAGAGCGCTATGCGCTTGGGAGAGACGGGCGTCGATGCGTGGGTGGAAGGGGACGGTGATCGTGTGAGAGCAGGGGTAGGCGGAAAGGACGGAGGGCGGGTGTACGACGTACACGTTCGTGCACAGATGGCGCACGTCGGGGCGGAGCATCTACGCGAGCGGTGTGTCAGCGCATCCCGACGAAGACGAATAAGCCGTGAACGGACGCATGGCCGGGTGTCGCGCGTGCCACACATTTCGTCCATTCCGGCTGGTGGCACCACAGCCCATTCCGACATCACACGGAGAACACAACGTACCTTGAACATATCGAAGGACCTGCCACACCGGGCCGGATAGCAGTTGAGAGCGCGCGGTGGCATGTCGAACACGAGAGTTTCGCACACAAGGAAGGGGATGGGGCAGCCGGAGTCGGAGCGACGTTGGAGTTGTCCGTCGGCGCTCGACCGACCTGGCATCCTGGATCGACGACATTGTTGAGTCTCCTGCGTTTCAAGGCAGGCTTCTTGGCAGACGACGAGGACGAATCCGCGAGACGGGTCGACGGGCGCATCTCCAAGTGGTGGAGGGTGAGTGGAGTGGTGGGTTTTCAGCCACGTTGGCGGTTACAACGAACCGTGCGGATGTGAAGAGGCACTGTGGAATATGGCCGTCGGTCAGGAGAGTTCAAGAGGCGTACAGACGTTGGAGAACAACGCCCTAGCCATTGGCATGGACGCCCAGCGACACATTGATTTTTCAATCACGTGATCGCGACACGAGGACGAAGTTCGCGTCCAGGTCGAGTTGCTTCATACGTCTCAATTTTGTTTCTATTTAGCGACTTGTTATGATAACTAACCGATCAGACTTTGAATTGTCGCGAGACTCAGAAGCACGAACAAAAACACATACGCGGAGCCCAGACCGCAGTGTGACTCACGGCTCGCTGGGGCCTTCAATCAGTGTCAAGCTGGCCTGAGATGAGTTCCAAATCGTGGGTAGTACACTGTCAAATACAGGTGTTCCTCACAGGAGGTCACACGTCAGACCCGGGCGTTTTCTGTCAGCTTATTACTACCTGAAGTTTCCAAGCGAGTCGTCACTGTCGTTGGTCGGAGTCAATTCGAATAGTTACTTCCGCTCCATGCAATGTTTATCCCATGATCCTAGCCTTCCGCAACAGTGTTTCCAAAGAAATATGGAAATGACAATAATTCGGGAGATCTGCAACGACAGAAACCAGTTGTGAAACAATAACCATTGACCATTGGCCAGTAGCAACCAACCTCATTGCAGTGCAAGAATCTCTCTGAAGAACCCCAAGGGGAAACTTCCAAATGGTATATAGATAGAAGTTCTGTTCCGGGGACGGGCTGTGTGCGTCGTCGGGTGAGAGAGCGCAGGGGCGGTAATAAGCGGAGAGTTCCAGCAAGTTTCAACAAAGAAACCATGGCAATGGACAGAGCATGATCAGATCATTACATTCTTGACGTCGCACCATGGTTCCCGCAGAACGACACTATATCTCAAAAGCCACGGAAATAGGTCTTCCGACGGTGCCTCGTTTTCTTGCTTCCTGGTCTCTCACGGATCACCATTGCCAAGATACCAACGGCGAGCGAAACACGTTGACCGCAACCATACCTTCATTAACCATAGTGTGATCCAAAAACATGGTGATGGATGCTGAATTATGTGTGACCACCACACAGGAAGCTTTGTCACACGGAGTAAACATCCACCGAGAAACACCCATGAATCCACACTGAGATGGGCTGGAAACAATTCAAAACCTTATCCTTGTCGCGGTCTCCACGGAGAACCCCCGAGCACTTCTTCCTTTGTTTCTTGTATGAAACCGGAAATAAGTGGATCCAATGCGTACCTGCGATTAGGACCGGCGGACGAGCGCCCGCCAATACTTGTCATGATAGACCCTCCTGGAATTAGGTGACGTGTGATATACTTGATAAAATGGGGATGTGGTGTGGGCGGACCAGAAAAAAAGGACGGGGACGATAATGCTCCGGGGTATTCGGCGTTCGCACGTGGTAGACGGAGCGGACTCGTTACCGTGCACCCTGGAAGTGTGAAAGTGTGGGTGGTACGCAAAAGCCTCGGGCCTGTCAGTGCCGCCATACCAGGAAACCAAGCAAGGAGTACAGAAGCATCCCTTTTAGAACCTCCAACATAATAACGAAGAGATGTGAGTGACACCATTTTGCACCAGACACTTGAGACCGCTCAACACCACTCGGTGTCCAAAAAGTACCGTCAACACCAGTAAACACGATGAAGTGTATTGCCAAGCGAAATGGCGAAATGTATTATTCTTCCTCCGGACGGAGCACGATGCGAAAAATGTATGACGTTGAGTGCGTTCGACTTAAATTTGTTTTGTGAACCAGAAATTACCCGTACTGTATGTAATTTCCTTGGGGTTCGGGGCCTCGCCGCGTGTGTGGACCCCACGTCCGACGCGCATGTTTCAATAGGTGAATCGCCGAGGCAGGTGTCATGCCTTCCATGCGCTTAGCCGCTCCCTGCATCATCATCAAGCGATCAGGAAGGATGTTTAATAGTGGAGTTAGACGCTCACCAACGTAGTGGGCCTGAATCTCTGCAACTTCTCCTTCACTTCCTCGCTCAACCCTCTAATCTGAGTGTAATCCATGTCGGGATCGAGGAGAAGGGACTCATCCGCATGGAACACCTCCAAGTCTGCCTGCTGGCGAACGAGATGGGGTGCATACGTGGCTGATGGTTGCTTAGCGATCAGCGCGCATGCCAAGCAATTCACATTACCATCGATGATGATTCGGGAGATGATGTGTGGCTCAAACTCATGGAAACCCTGGATTGCGCCACTACGAGTTAGGCCATCCAGCGTCACTGAAGGATAGCGCAGCACATCGAATGCACTGTCAGAGTGTGGTCAGAAAAGCGCTGAGTGTCACAAATATGCACCTGCCTCCTCATGACGCCGTCCTTGTTTACTATAACGCCAAATCTCTCCCAATGCTATGAATCTCATCAAAAAATGATGCGAAACTCAATAGATCGCCTACAGACCTGGGGGCTCAACACCACTGACTTCAGGATGTCCGTTCCGCGCTGGATCCCGTCACGGTCGCTTAGATATTTTGTCCAACGTTCAGCTGATATCAATCCCGCAGTACGAGCTGTCAAAGATGGATCAAAGAACGTGAATTATGTACAAAAGGCCCATACCAATCTCGGTCAGCCTCGTGTCCGCGTTATCGCAGCGAAGCGTCATGCGATACTCAGAGCGGGAAGTGAACATTCGATCTATGGCTCCGCATCAGTAGTGAAGGGATAGTATCCGTACAAATGCATACATGGCTCCTCGGCTCCTTTGGTCACAAGATCATCAATCATCACACCTACATATCCATCCGCCCGTGTGATGGAAAGCGGGCGTTGATCTCTTGACGCCAGCCCCGCATTGATGCCAGCAATGCAGCCTTGTGCTGCAGCTTCCTCGTATCCTGTAGTGCCATTTATCTGCCCCGCGAGGAAGAGTCCCTGGTGAAAGAGTAAGTAAGAATGAAACAGGCGAAGTGTGACATACCTTGATCCTCTTAGTCTCCAGGGATGCTGTAGACAGAATGAGGAACCTCGCGGATGAAAATAAAGCTGTGGCTCACGCCGAAGTTCTCGAGGATCAATGTGGTCATATTCGACACCGTATGCGGGCCGAACCATACAGACATTTTCTAGTCCAGGAACGGTACGCATCATGGGTTCCTGCAACTCTTCAGGCATAGAACATGATAAACCATTAGGGTAAATCAGGTCTGCAGTGTATTTAGCACGGGATCTTCCGTCAGGAGATGTATGGTCACCTGAATCGTAACCTTCAGGTTCCAGCCATACCGTATGATTACCCTTGTGTCCGAAACGAGTGACCTTAGCCTCGAGGGAGGGACAATACCGTGGACCTGAGAGTGTGTGGTCAAGCGACGAGTTTAATACTGGGAGTAAATACTCACCTTTCTTAGTCTCTTGGATGTGAACACTGAGATGCATACTCTCCTTGACGAGCTGATGGGTCTCGCGGGTGGTGTGAGTCTTATAGCAAGTAACTTGATCATGCTGGCAGCGTGGTCAAGAATTGGACCCCCAAACTAAAGAGCCTGCAGGAGGGAACATACCTTGTTGTCTACATTATAGTTTAGAAACGAGAATGGATATGGTGGATCATCTCCATACTGTCTTTCAAGCCGACTGAAATCTATGGTATTTTTATCCAGCCGTGCAGGAGTCCCAGTCTGCAAACGTCCAAGCTGAAAGCCCGCTGCACGCAATGACGCAGACAAGCCTGTTGTGGGTGTTTCGTTGATTCGACCCGCAGGGAAGCGTTTCATTCCTGAGAAAGTTTTGATACCTAGAGCATATTGTGATGCAGGTCACGCACCGATATGTATTTCACCCGACAAGAATGTCCCGGTACAGATGACGGCCTGAGAGCAAGGAATTATGTCTCCGGTTTCTGAAAGACCACAATCAGGATGCACTTCCATAAAAACATACTGGTCTTCAACCTAGCCGAACACCTGTCACTGCACCCCAGACTGTACCACTGGAGCTGGATGAAGCGACTTGATGGTCGAAGATAAGATCTGACACACTGGCAGCACGAACATCCAGGTTAGGATAGTTGAATATAATATCTTGCATGTGACGCTTGTATAGTTTACGGTCAACCTGAGCTCGAGGACCCTGGATGTATTATCATAAGGAGGGTAAGTTGAAACACGAGGTTAATTCAACGTACCCAAACTGCCGACCCCTTTGACTTGTTCAACACGTGGAACTGTATCCCCGCCTTGTCTGGCGAGGATCAGCTGTGAATAGAGAACATTTGGCTTGATCTATGCTCACCCGTAACCTTGCCCATGGCACCATCCAGTGCGTCCACCTCTCTAACCAGTGTTCCCTTTCCGACACCACCTATTGATGGATTGCATGAGAGCTCTCCAATGGTGTCCAGCTTTTGCGTGATCAACAATGTCCGGACTCCAGTCCGCGCAGCTCCAGTCGCAGCTTCACATCCTGCATGACCACCTCCGATGACGCAAACTACGTCGCGTCAGGCAATATGCAAGGCCGACCACATCCGCACGGGCATACCGTCATATTGTTTTTGTGCTGACACAGTTGCTCTGGAGGCAATGCTTCTCGTGTTCTTTCGTTGGTCGTATCCGTCTGGGGGCTTCCGTGTCGAGTCCAGGTGGTATAAAATGCATTGCGACAGGACAGAGGAACTGAACGAGGACGACGACGTGATGTGCGGAATTGAAACACGTGCCCGTCGAGTGACCCCTAGTAGAGAACTTCTGCTAGTGGAATGCATTTTTTGAACTTCCTCGAACTCAACGGGTGGGAGCGATCAAAAGATTCCCAAAATGTCAAGCTCTCCTCGGAGCGGTAGGGAAGAAGCCCGAGTCGCTGTTGAACTAAATTCCCACGGATGATCGTCAAATATACCGACAACATACCTCATTTCGGAAAGTCTCCATAGCAGACTAGAACACCCACCACTGGCTCGAAACAACCATTTAACTAGGACGGGACCCATTGTAACTAGAGGGGTTAATCTCTGTTTGGGTATCTCGCCTCGGGCCCGACAAGTTCTCGGAGTTTGACTTGCTACCATAATTGTCATGGGACAAGAAATGTGCGCAACCTCCCTCGACCCATCTAACCTTGATAGGCAATCTGCGGCCCAAGTTATATGATGGATAGTTCATCGTACGACGAACTCTTTCCTACACTTCAACGCCGTAGTAAGTGGAGAATCGCATCTTAGACAACGCACTCTTCGGGCCTTATTTCAAGTACCACATAACTTAGCCAACTGCCCTCGGAAAAATCTAGAATTTATTCTGCACAGCCAAGGATGCCCCTCAGTGAAGCGGAGCGCCCCTTAAGAGCGCTGTGATCACAAAAGGACACATAACACCAATACTGAACAGTTCTCGTCGGTGTTGCACGTCATCATGGTTGGCCCTGACGGCTTCCGCCATGCTAACTCTTCCTTCTGAAAGGCCGAGACTTTGGGGAGGACATCTTAGTCACGTTTTCAAAAGGCTGTACTTTCGCCCCGGCTACTCGCCGCTAATGCAGTGCACGCTTACTATGGACGCCCGATGGACGCCGCAAAAGAGTGCCTCGCTCTCGAACAGAAAGGAGTACAGATTCAATCTTTTCGGTCTCGCGAACGTTGTTGAACATTCACGACAACCTTCTTCACCCTTTTCCTCATATGTTATTTCAGCGACTTGGCCGTCGAGCTGTCAGCACTTGCCCCAGGCTGCGGATTGCATCATTCTTGATCCCGTGTCTGTGGCGCGAAACCTTTCCAGCACAGTCCGTTCCGTACATGGTATTGATGTCCTCATCGTTATTACTCATCCTTCAGGAGGAAGACGTTTGCCTGCGGTGTCTTGCAACAAGGACGTGAATTTAATTCTCGACGCGCACGATCACGACTTGGCTGTGCACGGAGCCACGGCAGACCGTACCTTCGAGGGAAATATTAAAAGTGTTAAATCTGGTACCTATTTCAAGATTTTTAGCGAAATCAAGGTGTGGCTCACCAAAGAGAATGAAAAGGTGTTCGTAGGGTGCATCAGAGGTGGTCTTGACCGCATTTGGCTAGCATTCTGACAGAATCCCTCTGACACGTTCCAACAGTCCACCCGGCGAAACCCATTGAAATGGCATGACATAACATTGACAGACGGACTTCCCGATGATAACGGTATCCGCGGTATTTTCATCGATATTCAAACATGCGTTGTAGGTGCCCTGGGCGGACGCACGTTAGCCGTTCGGACAACGGAGGCCAACACGGCTAATTTGTTACCAGCAGCTGACACGGTCCGGGCATACTACAACGCCGACATTACATTCATCAACTCTGGCAGCTTGCGGTGTGACAGGATCATCGGTGCGGGTATTGGTGATCGTGAAAGACATGATCAATGCGTGTCATCGGCCGCCAGGCGCCTTACAATATATACAAGTTGGCGCCATCACCAAACGCCGATATCCTACCGTTCGGCAACCTGTTTGGTGGCTAAGCGCCTGCGGGGACGGACCATGGCCGAGGCGCTCGAAATCACAGCCAGCAGCATTGTCAATGAGCGGTTTTTTCAAGAGAGCCGAAACGATGTTCAACACCGATCCGCAGCAACCTTGCGTACATGATCGCAGCGTGTACCTTGTTCCTGATCACACAAGGCGCGGGGCTCTAGTCTTACCAGCTCCCCTGGGTTCCATTGAACGCCGAGGGAGAGTACACAGTCATGGTCTCCATGAGTGCATGTACCGCGGAAGGCTTTGACGGCTGCACACTTTTCATAGGCATACCGTACCTGGTCGGCGGAGAATGCATAATGACGGACTCGTTGCTTGTCATACGAGTGTTCCAACGGAATACACGTGATGAGCGGGCAAGGGTTGGAGGTGTCCGTTGCCGTAACAGAGAAAGAGCTGTGGCCTAAACCGCCGGTGGGTTGCCGTTCGTCAGGCCGTCGGTGCAGGATCGGATAGAACACGTTACATGACGTCCCTCCTAACGGCGAACATGTACGCGCTCATGTGCACTCTCCATATTTTGACCTCGTGCACCTGACACTGATGAAAGTTTCCATTGGCCCATTGCTTTACGAAGGTTCCGTTGATATTATGTTGTCGTACACGGGTATACAAGATGGTAAATATTCAAGTAAATAAACAATGCACTAGGCATCAACATGTCACACACATACTTCGCCAATGATTCTGAAGATAAAGTCGGTGTTTTCAAAGATTGCCAGATCAACGTGTGGTGGCCTTTCCCAATCTTACCCAAAGGCCACTCTATTTTGTTTCCCCCGTCAACAAAGCATCTGAATGAAGAAATGTAAACCCTCACTTTGACGAACAGCGTCATCGCGGCGTCTGGTCGAATTCTTTCAATTGCCTGGCGTCCATGCCCGTGTTTCCACTCCGGAGGGGGCAACGAAGACTGTGGCTGGGCATCCGTGGCTAATGTGAAGGTGTCGAACTGTTGCATCAGTCTAATCAGAAAGAACGATGCTTCATTATAGGCATAATTCTGGCCGATACACTGAAAAGGAAGTGGGCGCGCTCTCGGAACACCATCACGTAGAAGGTCATAATACTCACGATACGAGGCCCGGCACTAAATGGGGTGAACATCATCGGATTCGATGTGAATCTCGACAACCTGTTGGGATCAATCCAACGGTCTGGATCAAATTCATCTGCGTCGGGGCCCCAAAGCACTTTGTTCCGTTGCATCAGAAGGGTGGAATAGAAAAACGTCGTGCTTTTGGGCATGTAAAGGGGCTTATCTGAAGGCACGGGGAACGTCTTATCGGGAGGCGGGAGGGTGCAGGAGTTTGGCCGACTTTGACGTTGATTCAGGGGTACAGGTGGGAACAACCTCAGAGTCTCATCTATGACGGCCTTCACTACCGGCGACGAGTTAGTGACTCATTTCGGCTGAAGCGAAATACTCACTGTATTTCATCTTTCTAATACTTTCATAAGTGGGTAGACCATCGCCACATACATCCAACACTTCGTCTTTGAGCTTTCGCACGACGTTCGGATGGAGGGCGAGGAAATATGTGGCGTAGGTCAGTAAACACGCTGTCTGTATTAGAAAATGCAGCAAGTCATGTGCAGTCAAACGCACTGGATATTGAACAACACGCACCGTATCTCTTGCCGCAAGCAATATGTTAAGTAATTGATCCCGAATCATCCCAACATCTAGAGGTAACTCAGCGAGATCCCAGCCCAAGTACACCCACAACGAACCCTCGGTACTATCGGCCAGGTGCTGCAAGAACGTTTTTTCCTCAGGATTTCCATTGATGCCACCCTGCTTCAATGAGGCCTTGTCTTCCAACGTCCGGCGAACAAGTGGATCGATCCATTGTCTGATGGTCTCCACGTAGGGTGTTGTCTTGTCATCGAGGAGTTCAAACACGGGCCATATTGTTCCCGTCCGGGCACGGGTGGTGACGATTTGCTGCACTGCCTCGAATGCTTTGACAAACGTCCCCCAAGCGTCGTCCGTTGAGGAACCGCGTTCGCTCGGGCAGGCTGAACCTGGTATCGGAAGTTGTCGCGACAGCGTATCCAAGTTTTTCCCGAACAAAAACTCCGAAGCAGCATCAATGGTGAAACGGGCATAAAGGTCCTGCACATCGCAGGGCTGATTGAGAGCTGCTAGCTCTGACAATATAGAGAGAGTTCGGTTAGAGTACTTGTCGAACAGTTCGAAATCTGAGACTCTGTCCCGTGCAAAGAACGGACGTGCGAGCGCGCGGTGCTTCGACGGACCCTGAGCGTTGTTTCACTCCATACGGATGATACTTACTGATTTCCACATCTGCTGAAGGAATGAGCGCTCGCTGCGTTAACAGCCAAATGGAACACTCGCCTGGTCATCACGATTGAAGATTCCATCTCCCAAAAAATTTTCCCTGCAAGAGCCTGAGGAAGATAAAGTACCAAAAAGGCTCAATAACCTACAATCGCTCCCGTTGGGCGGTCCCGCGCCAGAAATGATTAAACCCTGTCGCCAGGACGTATTTAATGTGTTCCTCGTCCATAGAGATTATCTATATTGCGTCTGTGGATGTACCACATGTTATATGCATGGACCCACAGGGTACTCACGTTGTCCATCCACAGAAAGCGAGTATTCAAGGTAGTGCATTGATACTCTTTGAAGAGCTCCAAATAAGGGTTGTAGATGTAGCTGGATGCGAATGTCTTGCGCATTTTGAGCATGACATCAATGTTTCCCGGCCACTTTCCGACGACACGGGGAATAAGCCTTGCACCAAATTGCGCTGCCTCTCGCTTCTGCACGAGCTCAGAATACTGGACTCTGGCGATAGTCGCCATCAAAATAGACAGCAGGTAGGCTGGACCCGACCACCATCCGCTTGGGATGTGAAGGAGACGAGACACAAACCAGGCTGTCGCTGGGGGTAGCACGACTGCAAGAAGGATATCCTTGATGATACGACGGCGGAAGTTAATACCTTCTGGAGAGTTGACCATGTTCGTCAAGTTGGGAGGAGGGAAGTAAGGACATGTCGGATTCAAATGACGGTATATGTACACTCCGAGTCGAGGACACGAATATTCGTTTAGAAGGTCTCTAGGACGGTCTGTGTATTTCCGCCTGTGAAAATAGTCCACGGACCACGGCGTAATTGATCCACAAGTATACAAAGCGGAGCTTCAAGTTGAGGTGCGCTAGGTCGCAAGAAACTGGCAAAATGGCACATTTTCAACTCGAAGGCGCCAGCGCAACTGCGGTGTTTCTGGCTCGGACCTCGAACACCCCGCCCCCGGCTGCGGTCGTTTCCGAGTTTGCCAGAGCAAGCGAGGATCCATTCCCCAAAGGCCCCGGAACACGACTACCCGGCCCCACTCACGTCTGTAATCGACAGTCCGGATAACACAGTTCTACCAGACCGACTGCCAATCAGTCACCCGTTTTTAGACGCGCAACGTATCTTCACTGCGGGCAATAAGCCGGTGCTAATGGGAATGCTTGGGAATGTAAATTTTCACTTGTTTCGTGTCCCCAAATGGAGTTTACATTGTAGGCACCTTCATAGTTGCTCTCCGATTCATGATGATTTTGGTCGCTCTAAAGTCTTCCCCCGATAATGTGGCGCCTGTCTTAACGTTCCATTCCCCTCCGCCCCTCATCACCCTATGGGGATTCGATCCCTTATTTGCTCACGCTTACAAGAGGGCCAAGTTGGGGTGTCGAGCCCGATAATTCATTTGATTATCCCCAGTGGTCCTCTCCGAGTCATCATGAAGCATCACCCATCACGTGTATCACATGTCACACCTCATCGAGTTGATGTATACAATCAAGTCAGCGAGGCGAAGACAACCGCTTAGGGTAAAGGTTGGCAAAGATCCAGAATCACCTCGTCGCCTGTCAATCAGATGCGTGAGAAATCTCTATCTTCTTGTAGCCACTAGTTGATGAATCCATCATATACATACTTAGAAGGTTTTACAAAGCACGATTGCATTTGGGCACCCTTGTCGGGTCCTGCCATGGCGGTCACCAGGCCTGGACAACTGAAGCATTGCCTGATAAGTAGGCTGTCCCCGGTCCCTGAGTAGGGCAAGTGGTTTGCTTTCACCCAGACCGTTGCATTACAAAGATGACTCAGCTAGTTATACGTGAGAGAAGACCAGGGTAACACAACAGCAGTACCCTTGTCAACAAGGAAATCGAAGTACCCGCACTCCAAGCGCATCCGGTAAAGTTACCTTTACGTTAATCTGTATCCCAAGAGTTTGTGACGAAGATGGAAAAGAGGATTTCTTCGCGGCCAATGGATCGCGGGGCACGTGGGCTGGGCTTTTCGGCCACGGATTCAGATATGTTTGGGCGTCGTTACGAAAGCGTGGCGTGGGGACGATATGCAAACGCGTACAATGCTTTCCCTGAGGAAACACATCCTGTGGGCGGGGTGTTCGCTGCGAGGGGAAGGACCTCGTCGCAGAGCGACACCGGGTACCGAAATGCCGTGGGAAATAGCGCTTGCGTGCAAAGGACACGGGTACTGCGACACATTGCGAAGTAGGCTTCGCACCAGCGCGGCGACAACAAGGTTGTTGAGCGCGTTGGGAAGGTGGTGGGAAGAGATTCAGAAAAAGAGGGTGTGTGAGGATTTCATCGCGTGACCACAGACTGACACGTGTCGCTTTGTTGGGTTCACATCGTGCTGCCACCTCGCTTTGATCGTTGGAAAGGTTGGTTTACGGCCTACCATTTCTGGTTGGGGGTAGGTCGGTTGGAAATCGAAGCAGGTAACTGAGACAGTACAGTAATGGGCATCAGAATATTTCGGCCATCACGTCCACCTTTTCATCAAGGGCCTCCGTAGCTGCCTGATGCCCTAAAGCATCGACATCAATCTCACCATCTGCATCCACGTCATCTCGGCTCAGCAAAAATGCGGGGTCAGTAACTTCTGCAAGCAGCTCTTCTCGCTCGTCCAGTTCCTCTTTGCTCATGGGTACATGTGAGATATGAACCACCGCCCACTTGTCGACATATGCTTCCATGGCCTGCAAAGAACGCGATGAGCTTCAAGTGAGAAGATAACGGTGTCACTCGCGTTTGCTCGCTTCTTTTTGAGAGTCATTTTCCGTTCGATATTCTTGTAATACACTCCTTTGGCACGTGCTTCCCCGCTGCTAGAGACATTTGGCTGGGTGTCTCCATTGTCAATGACCAGTAGGAATTCGTTAGGCACTTCCTGCTCGATCTTGACGGTCTCGTAATCGCGCGAGGAGTGGAATGCAGTTGTCTGTTTAGTCCGGCAGGGTTGAAATGGCTTCCTTGAATATGACAAGAAACGCACCCTGGGCTCCTCCTCCTTTACTGAGGGTGCACCGTATCTACGTCGTTGCTTGAACTCTAGCGCCGACTCGTCGTCTTTGGTAAGGTAGCACGCCAAGAAGTGATCACCGTCAGACTCCATGGGTCGCAAAATAGCACAATCCAGCCTGGGGTCTTCCACCTGGATTGAGTACAATTAGGGACTAATGGGAGAAGAGTGCGGCTACGACTGACATCGATCGGCCTTTCTCCAGGTCGCTCACTGAACCTGAATAAATCATACGCATTGGCCCAAATATCGGCATCTGGGAATATCTCGAATGACTCAATAGCCGTGATACCCGGCTTATTCGGATGGCGAAGGGTCGAAAGATCAAATTGCGTGGGGTCGTTGCATGCAGCGAATGATGTTTCTATGTCTCGCAGCTGGGCAGACCGAGAAACATCGATATGTTGAGGGTGTGGTTTTCTAATACAAAGTTGGTAAGCAGTCACTAGTGACACGAGAGAGCGTACATGTCTTGAGTGGATTGACTGCGTTGCACACCTTCTCGGCTGAGATACTCTGTTTTTCGTAGCCACGGTACATGCGCAGGTAGAGGCGTAGATGCGCCCGAACCTGATGCGAGAGCAACTCCATTCGTAAATGGTGTAGAGGCTGATGGGTCACCGAGAAGAAAGCGATCTTTGGGATCTAATGGAGGAAGGTTATCTGGGTCAGGGTTCAATGCTGAAGAGTGATGAGTACGGTTGGTGGTGCAATGGGCCGTTCCACAGACCAGAATCATCTCCGTCATCATCCCACAAGCATTCCCAGTAACCAAGGTCCAACGGCATCCCACACTCTGCGTCTACAATCATGGGCAACGGCGTATCGTTTGCAACGGCATTCAAAAAGTCTGGGCGGGCATAACGCATTGGATTTGTAGGAATCTCGAGCAACTTTGGAGGACATGGTGGCGGCGGTATCGGGTTTGAGTACCGTACTCGGACTAGAAGGTCGAGTTTACTGTCCGGGATCCAGACCGATCAGTTTGGCAGCAGAAATCTCTCGGCTGGAGTGCCTACCTTTTCTTCAAACTCATTGACGACGTACGGTATAACTCCACTCCGGTTCGCTTAGACTTGTTTGCGACTGTTGTTTGTACGCCGAGGACCTCTTCCCCCGCGACTGAACATTTGAACCGTTGGTGTTCAACGTTCAACGTTCATCGATTGGTAATGTCATTTAGCATCACGGCCTGGTCAAACTGTACTCTGACGTGTCGGAGTGGGTGGCAGCACCACCAAAAGTCCTAAAGCATGGCACCCTCCCAGCATCCCAGAATAATTAGTAGTCTGCATCACACGGTCTGACTAGTACCTCGCCAAGACGCCTGAGCAGTGATGCTAACCATGACCAAGACCTTGAATAAACTTCGTGGGCGTCACTCCTTGATCATGAATCCGCGGAGGATTCCATGTCATCGCCATATATTTCTCCCATATATGGACTACTGTAACAGGGAGCACTGTCGGTGCTTCTGGAACGAATCGGAATACTTTGGTGCACATTATTTCTTCGAGCGCTGGAAACAAAGATGCTCTGCAGCGGCGGGCGAGGGTCCGCGTTGCTAATGAAACAATTCGCACAATGCCGGGTCACAGAAGTAACCGTGGCCTTTGGTTTATTGAACAATTCTTGGTGTTGGATGACCCGACGACCCGTGAATAATTGACTGGAACTCAGAGATTTGGCCTGCTATCATGAATTGGTTGCGATACATTCGACACTTGGGTGGATCGACAGAGGCAGATGATCGACAGAGGCAACTCGAAAGAAGTGCAAATGTCACCTGACTTGCCAGTACTGCCAGTGGTTGGCTTCAGCCTAGTCCCGTCCATCTGACAAAAACTCAGGTGCCACTCACATCCATTTTAACCGTTACCAACGAACGAGTTGGCACCTTCGCTCAATGATGGCGCATTCACGTTGGATCCCACTTGAAAGCAACCCAGAGGTAACACTTTGCATGAGTTGTCAGCCCCTCATTGATGCGGGATCCCATGGATCAGGTGTTTAATTCCGTACGTGAACTTATTAGGACCACCGATCCAGCATGACCGAAGCCGCGTCTGTCATGCGTTTCCTAGTGGGCACATGCAGCCGGTCTACCAAAAGATCAAGCTCATTTTCAAGATATATTCGGACTGGACGATGAAGCGAGCTCTCCATCCCTTTGTTATAATATTGTTCTTACGAAGATCGGCTCATAGCTCCTCGACATGGTACCCCCGGGCGTGAAAGCGGTTGCATTGCTCTTCCCTTGCACAGGTGTCATCGCCTCCAGACGTAAGGAAGAGGATGCCAAGATCCAAACTAACGGGCAGGAGCCTGTTGATTCAGGAGTGTTCTGGATGAAGCAGACGGTACACGTTTTCACGCACACGCTATGCGGTCTTTTTTGACAGGAAAGATCGAAGATTTCGAATGCCTGTGGGACAATGGGGTTAATCCATAGCTTGGCTAACGTCAGTTCCTCGGAGTTTTCTTTTCGCCGTTCATAATCTGAGGGTCACGCAGTCCGGCGTATCATTCACACCTGGAAGTCCCCTCGCCAAATTTATCGAAGAGTGCAAGGGTAAGTCACTGACATCAACTTCGCCCACCCCACCCATCAGTTTCCCAGGCAAAACCCCCGGGGAATGTGCAAAGTTACTGGAAACCACGCCGCTGTTCGAAAAGATGCATGAATCTGCAGCGAGCTCCGGTCAAACTGAAGTTAGGCCTCAAGACCTAGACACCGAGTTCCACTTCACGTGCTTTGTCAAAGTCCCCGCTGCGCGGCCCACACAAGGGCCAACGCCACAGTGGCGATTAATAGAATTGGACGGAGGTCGAATTGGACCGATTGACAGGGGTGAATGCAAGGATCTCCTTAAGGTATGACCGCATCCGGCAGATTTCAGAAAGATACGCCCTTACTCAAAATTCAGGATACGACGAAATACGTGAGGGAATTCTACGTATCACAAGTGAAGAGTATCAACTTCAACATGATGGCGCTCTGCCCCGGACCAGCGGAAGAATATTAGCGCTATGTTACAAACTGTACATCAGAATATACGGCAGACCAAAGTATTGTGAAAGAATGATAGCGGAAGGAGTGGAATATCACGACGGACTAGTATTGTGGATTGAAAGCAACTCGGACACAGATGCAGGTATTTCCTTGAGCATCCTGGCAATAAATCTTGATACATTGAAAGCACTCTCGAAGTCAGTGGGGTCTTCGCCGTTCCCAATTTCAGCGATCTGAGACGCTGACGCGGCAATCTGGACGTTTTGAGTTGTCGTGGAGAAGAACGCAGAGCCAACAGACTCACCCGCAGTAGCTGGATGTCGGGGAACTTGTCTGATTTGGCCCCTTGTTTGACCCCATGTAGTATATCCTTCACCAGGAAGGGTTCTGCGGTCAAGGGTCGTGCAATTCCGATGACTGGCGCGAAAACATCAATGGCTGACCAGTATACGGATTTAACGAACTGACGGTCTGTAGAACCCAGGTTTATTGCATCTGCCATTGCTTGTGCGGTCCTGAAGCCCCCTGTAAGAGCGATCTTCGACCGTGTCAAATGTGGTCTGAGTCGATCCGCGTAATCGATGAAGAATGCCTCTCTCGCGGCAGCATAGAGCGTCTGGTCAGTGTACACTTGAGACGCCAATTTGCGCATGAGTAAAACAAGACTCACTCTGTGCTGAACGGGTGGCTGTTCTGGCTCATAGGTTCTACCGCTGACTTCAATCAAGTCGACACCAGCAGATTCCAACATTTTCGCTGTCATGATCGACTCATCCGTGTTGAAGCCATTGGGTAGAGAATCCTCGCAGTTGATTTTAACAGAAATCAGGAATGTAGGATCGTCCACCACCCGTTTGATCTCAGCAATGATCTCGCCTAACATCCGCGTACGGTTTTCAAAACTCCCACCGTATTCATCTGTCCTGTTGTTGGTCCTTTGAGACAAAAACTGGTGGACCAGGTATCCATGTGCAGCATGAATCTGTCGCGAATTTAGTACAGCTCCGCTTGAGGAAGAAGCACGATTCACTTGGACGCCGTCAAACCCGGATTTTTTTAGGTACGAAGCCGCGTACGCGAATCGCCTTACGATATCCCTGATCCCCTCTTTGGTTAACGGCGCTGGCCTCGCAAATGACACACCAGAAGTAGAAGGGTGCTCCATATCCGACGATGATTCAGGGTATGGCTGAATTGTAATGGAAACTTGGCGCCCTGGGTGACTGAGCTGGCCGAGCACGAGACCCCCGTGTGATTTGGCAGCTCTTGCTAGTTCTTTGTAGCTTCCCAGATAGCTCCGAGGCAGGTCACGATCAATAATCATGTTACCTACAATGTTGTTGAGGCGGAAAAGAACTACATCAGATAGAAACGGTGACGATACCTGAGGCTTCGAGATGGTCTTTCTTTATCTGAATATTACCAGTGACTATAATCCCTGAGAATATACTGGCTCAAGGATTGTACTCATTGCTGACAGCGTCGTACCTATTTCTCCCACGGCCCAAGTCTCGTACAGACGAACAAGCTCCTCGGTCGGCTGACCACGTTCCACTGGATCATAAGGTGAAAACGTCGAGAGACGTTCAGACATCGCACTCTTCATGAGCTTATTTTTTGCGGTTTTACCGCTGAATGGGAACGTCAATGTCTGCCCCAAGGTTACAGCATGCGTGACCTCGGGCGGGAGCATGAAGGGCTGTTCAGGTTGGATTGGTGGGTAAGGGTGTCGAGGTGCATCCCACCATAGCCCATCATCTTTATAATCCATAGCCCACCTGGGTTCTTGAAAGGTAAATGATGAATGTCTAAGCATGATCGCAATATGCGACTCGTGCTACTGTAATCAAGGGTGAGTTCGGAAGGATGTGAAACAAGATACAAACATTAACGTTAATTTGGAGCTTGTAGATGGTAGTGTGATTCTTCCCCTAGACTCTATAGGGCACATGCCATTAAAACGGCAGCAGTCAAAGCAAACAAAAATCGGCACTTACACGAGATACCTCGGACCAAAGGGTTTGGTATCGTGAGACCCCCTGAGTGGACCAAAACCCGCTTGGAGGACTGCCTGTCAGATTTTAGTGATTAAATCTAAGTGTTCATTTGTCATCTGAGGGAATGGCTGACTTCCTGACTTTTTACCACTTTGGGCGCGGCGGCGTCAAACTGGCAAGCCTATCCCAAGGCGCAGCGGGTATGGACTTTGGAAGTCCCGAGTGATGGTAAAGGTCTGTGTGAGACCCATTTACTGCCAAGTGTAAACTTGATGTGCGTGGTAAGACGGAAGTTGCAAACCCCCGACGTGAAGCCATCCTCCCAAATAGGGTTGGCGGATTGGTTCGGCTTCTTCGCTTAGACCCGCTGGAGAGTGATATATTGAAATACGAAGTCACGAACCGTGGTCTGGTCTTTAGTGGACCAACTGATACAGCGCACCTGACATCGGAGGTCAAACGACTCCGACTCGCATCGCCCGATGACTCGATTGGTTGTTGTTCCCTTATTAGAACCATTACGTATCATTGATGCTAGCCATGGCGCTGGTACCTATCATCCAAACCAATGAGAATTTAAAGTGACCAAAAGTATATATAGTTACTGGGAGAAGGTACAAAAACTTGACTTGTACCCCAAGGATATGTGGATATCGCCAAAATCTCATTGTTGTGGATACTGACGGGTCGTACAATCGTCGGTCCTATAGCGCCACGTTCCCTTAGAGGCGGGTGCAATTTTAGATATGAAGTTCAGCTTAAAACAAGTCGCCTCGTCTACGAAACACTGATGAGACACGACAATTTACCACTCACTTCCCACTGGCATGTGATCGCATTTATATGGTTTCACGGAGTCTGCGTAAAACCAACTTGAAGCATGAA
This sequence comes from Pulveroboletus cf. aberrans, assembly GCA_038094155.1. NCBI lineage: Eukaryota > Fungi > Basidiomycota > Agaricomycetes > Boletales > Boletaceae > Pulveroboletus > Pulveroboletus cf. aberrans. The sequence continues at coordinate 21,015 of JBBPTO010000631.1, forward strand.
TGGCATGAACAGTATGACTCCGCGATCCCATCTGTGATGCAGTGCATTCCTGGGCCTTTTTCCAGGTGTCGCATGAAATGCGGGAGTTAGTCTGGTGACCAAACCCGTCTATCGACGACTTGTCTCATAGAAATGTATTAGTGTTGGATTGGAAGTTTGGTAGCTCCCTTATTTGGTGTAGGTGGGCCTCTGAGAGTGTGGCACGTCCTTTACATAAATCGGACTTTCATCCAAGAAATGGCGTTCGACCCGTATGTATGGATTCCAGGACAACGTTTGTTGGAAATGTCGAAATGGGTGTCGCAGGGTGCCGAGGCTGCAAGTCTTACTGTCGCCTCTGTCAGAGATGTCCATGCTCACAGTTCATCGGTTGTGCTCGGCACTCTTTTAGAAGGTGTTCAAGACCTATGTCAGGTTTCGATCTTCTCATGATACATGGGGTCCTCTGGAAGCTGACATCAAGGCGGGTTGTCCGACTACCCCTGTCATGGACGACATCCTTCTCAAACATCGATTCACCAAGAAATACCGACACCCAACCTTGGATAAGATGCTGACGAGACAGCGTTTGATCGGCGAAGCTCGTACTCTGATGCGATGTATGCGGTATGATCGATGTTGCTCGATTTCTTTGTGATTTGGACCTGCTGAGTCTCACCTCAGGGCGGGCGTGAATGTGCCCGGTATCAGGTTGATAGACGTGGCTGAAGGCGATCTGGGATTAGAATTCATAGAAGGTCCACCCGTACGGCATCTGATCCCGGCAGGAATCGACGAGCCGCGTTACCGGCTCATATTCCACAGCGAGGAGGACGACGGGGAGCTACCAGAGTACGAAAGAATCATAGACGATATAAACTCCCGAGCAGCCGATTGGGGTTGCGTGAATGAGATCTCCATAGGTGCGAGATACACAGAGCAACGCCTAGACGTGCAAGCTGATCATTCGTTTCAGAAACACTCATGGAAAAGATTGGTGTGGAGATTGCCAAGTTGCATCTCATTGACATCATTCATGGCGACTTGACCACGTCGAACATGTTACTTCGGGCAAGCAACAACGATCTAGTACGTGGGGACATTTTTAACGGCGTCTTGCCCACACTCGAACATGAATGTCAGGTATTGATCGACTTCGGGCTTTCTTATCACTCTACCCTTGTGGAAGACAAAGCAGTGGATCTTTACGTTCTGGAGCGTGCTTTCGCATCAACGCATCCCGAATCTGAACCACTTTTTGCATCTGTCCTCGCGGCGTACGCGAGTCGCGTTGGGAAAGACTGGAATCATGTCAAGAAAAGGTTGGACGAAGGTAAGACCGGTGTTCGTGACCCAAGTTACTTAGGCGTTGAAGTGTTATATTCAGTCCGCCTTCGCGGCAGAAAGCGTAGTATGGTTGGTTGAAAGGAACATACTAGCTAGTCCACGTCAATTTCGGTGGCTCAAATTGATATCGGTATACATGTGGCTTGGATGTTAGTACAGAGGTGAACCAACGCCGACCGACGGTAACTAGAGGTCCGTTCGGCCATACCTTACACAAGATCCTCGCCGGCACAAACCCTTTCAACCCACTCCACCCCGCTCTGAACTTTGGTTAGATTTTCGCAGCCTGTTTCTGTGATCAAGACGTCATCTTCAATCCGCACCCCTCCCATTCCTTCATAGCGAGCGAGAACGTCGGTATTAATGTAAGATGACCTGTGGACGTTGTACGATGTTAGGAGAGCGGTGTGGAAGTAGACACCTGGTTCGATCGTCTGGTTTCAAACAGTTAGTAATGAGAGAAGACAGAATACAGGTACGACGACTTACTACTACCATCCCCGTACGCAGCTCCAACCTCAATCTTAGGTTCTTATAGAAATCCTTGTGCCCGCCGGATACTCCGCTCACCCCATCATTGCCATCAGTAAAGTATTTACCACTCCCAGCCGGTCGACTTGCACTTGGTACGTCATGAACATCCAAGCCCATGGAGTGACCTACTCCATGTGGGAAGAAAGCAGCGCTGAGGCCTGTGAGTAGGATTTCTTGGGACAGCACCTTTCGGGATTTCGCGCTCGCTTCAACAGTTGAGTTGTTTGTGGAACCGTTCACGTAGCCATTTACATCTGAACAAGATGTCAGTATTCAAGGGAGCCGCGAAGCAGTGGGAAGCGGTGGTAAGAGCGACAGACCTCCAATAGTCTGACCAGGATCCTTGAATATGCCCATGTCTAAGAAGCCATCAATGAGCACGCGGTGACACAATAACTGTATGTCATCCCAATGGACTCCGGGAGCAGCGAGCTTGAAAGACTCCTATGGCGATGGTGTCCGGTAAGTCGAGAAAACCTAACACATGACAGCGTAGAAGTGATAACGTACGGCTTGCATCCTCAGAACAAGCTCGTATACATTCCTTGATTCTTCCGTGAACTTTCCGGAATTTCCAACTGGCATTGTGCGTGTAACTGTACCAAGACAACAAGTTAGGAATCAGTGACGATTGTAGTACAGAGAAGGCTGGATGGACCAGATTGGCCAAGGATGCATGGTTGCGTGCAACCGACACTTACTGTCCGAGCTGTAACAATCCCACTCACACCCTGCATCGATCAACAAAACCTGCGGCAACAGTTCTTTTCCTTCCGTATCACCTTCGTCGTGTGAGTGTACGTGTGTCAGGTTCCCTGTGTTCCCTGTATCCAGACGATTCACTGGACCCCATGCGAGGGCACGGTCATTACAACAATAATGCAACGTCGATGCCCGTGTGGATGCTGCCACAATGGGTACATAAGCATGGTGAGCGGCCCTGCAGTCAAACATGAGAGAAGATAACATCGCCAGAAAGATCGAAAAAGCTGACCCTTCTCTCCTGCAAGAAGCCGTGAATATCGCCTCAGCTTCAGCTTCTTTCTCGATCAACCATTCACCGGGCAGAAGGGGTGCGTGCGAAGATCGGTTCTTGATCTTCCCTGCAACAGCCAAACCAAGAACACGCATGATGACTTCATGTGCGCGTGAGCTGATATCGTTAGCTTTGCGGATCATCGCGACTTCGTATGAATCTTTGATGAGTCGGGTTTGGTGCAGTGCTGAAAGGAGAAATTCGGTTGTCGTTGTGGCTGCTTCCAGGACTGCTTGTAGACCATCCAATCCGCTAGCAGCAAGGTCGGGAAACAGGCCAGTTGCAGGAAGGGTGTGGATGATCGTCCCTTGCGGCAGTCGTGAAATGGAGGCTACGAGGTTCGGGGGATGCTCGACCGCGTCCACTGCATACATATCGCGAGCCTCTTGAAGAGTCGGAGGAGCGGGGGACCACAAGAGGTCCTCCACTGTGGGCTCAAAAATGTACAGCGTGGTCTTCGGCGTGTAGTTCCGCCACTGATTCTGAGTGAGAGCCAAGGAGTTTGGGTCATACGAAGCCAAAAAGAATGATCCGGGAACATTGCAGCCAGTGAGATAGAAAAAGTTGGATTCCTGGCGAAAGGGGAGTTCACGGTCTGTGTCATTCCGATAGGGCGTAGTACCACCCGCTAGCAGAATTGCATGAGGCTTTGGGGTATGCGTCCGAGTCGGTGAGCCTCATATTTAGGGGTCCGAGAACGACAATATGTACCTTGCTACTGTCCTCCACAGATACAGAGTTCAGTAGCGTGTCCAAAGTCCTGATGACATGATCCTTTGCTAGATACCATGCGTCAGAGGGCGAACAGACTCAATGCGATCAGCGACTCCAGGGCAGCATCCTTGTGGGCCGGGGACGCACCAGGGTATTTTCCGCTTAGATCCACGTTCGCTGTCATAATTCCGCAATCGCCCACAGTGCGGTGGAGAGTACGGAAGAACTGACACTTTGGAAGCCATGCCGCATTAGCGCCATCTTCCACGAAGTTTGAATAGGAAAAGAATGAAGTATGTTGTCAACGCCGATGGTGAAGCGGTTATCATGCTTGCCTTCCAAGCAAGCGGCAGGGGTTCGACTCCCCTTCGGCGTACTATTTTTGGTTCGCTTCTCAGTCGGAACCGAATGCCGATAGCGACTGATTTGGGAGGCACGATGGAATTCTGGTCCCAGACTAATTTTTACTATAAGTACTTGTGGAAAATGGTCTGAAAGACCTTGGGGACCTAAGTGCTGCCAGGTGACGCCTCGATGATAACGCATATTATACCTGCTCTTGGACAACTTGCGTCTCGATCTCTGCATTTTGAAACTAGCCTAATACAAACAATTCGGACTGCACATCTTCCTGTGAGGATGCCATGCTTGCAAGTATCTTCGCTATCTGCCAGGGTCCCTGATCCAGGCCGCTGGTGCGGCTTCGGGCGGATCATGGGTACCACCAGGTCCCCCCCGGAATGAGAGTATATAAGCCCCCTTCTTCATTGCGGACCCCTCGTAACGTCCAAGTTCGTAATCCTCCGAAACTGAGGATGTTGAAACACGCTGTGCACGTGCGACGG
>JBBPTO010000632.1:0-25419 GCA_038094155.1 Pulveroboletus cf. aberrans
CTAAATAGCATTATTGGCCTCACAAAAGCCAAACAAATATATAGTATGTTGAATATTAATAGGGAAAAGCTTGATTAGGTGACCTCCACAAGACTTTAAAAGCTCAGAAAACTCATTTTTTCAAAGTTTGGATATACTAGAGCAGTCTATAACAGTAAAAGTAAGCAGAGTGACCAGCATCAAGCATAAAGAGAATGACATTCTTCTGGGTAGTAAAGGTAGAATATGTGAGAATAGTGATTACAGATAAAGAGGAGTGTGAATATATTTACATGCAGACACAATCATTATATGTATGACCAAAGAAAGCCAAATATCATGTCATTTAATGGAAATTATATGTATCAGCACAAATGTTAAAAAACTGTTGCAATGATATTGCTGTTTTATAATGGTTATATCTCCGGCCCCACCAGACCAAATCATGTAATCCATGGAGCGTTACATAGCCAGGGATTTGTACTATATTCGGTCTCACCAATGATAAGCGATATTCCCACGGTTACAGCTGGTACACTACATACACTCTAAATGTAGCAAACATTGTGATAGTTTTTGGAGTCACTGTATTATACAATCATCATAAACACACCAATATATTTTTAACAAGTTTTCACATCCTCTTGCCTCCTTTTTCCATTTATGATTGCAAAGGAAAGGTATTCTGATGATCTGACTGTCTTCATGGTGACTATGGAAGAAATCTTCAAATGATCTTATTTTTAAGCAAAGATACATCAAAGCTCTGAACATGCTGTAAAATTAGAGGACTGTAAGGTGTTGCTTATCAGTCAAACCTATATATCACAAAATTGAAGATATCATTGAATGAAGAAGGCTTACAAAAAAGTGAAATTTGATTTTTTCAAGAATCCTTGGTGTAATTAACCTGATCTAGGAGTGAAAAGGATTGAAGTAAGCTAACAATCAAGGGTTTAGCCAGGTGAAAAGTGTTAGAAAAAAACCATCTTAAAAAAATAAGATTCAAGAATGCAAAGAATAGAATGAGGATTGGAGGGTTAATTGGTTTGAACATAGCGAGTTAACAGATTGAATAAAATGTATAGGAAGATTGACCAATGGATGAGAATTAATTAAATATATACTGTCTTGTTACACAATTAAATTTTGTTCACCAGTATCAAGTGGACTGCTGCTGATGCTTGTTTGGAATTTCACATAGTTTATCTCCTTCTCTAGGATGCAAATGTTTCACAGGCTGATTTCCATATCACATAATAACAATGTGAATATGCTAGAATAAAACAGGTGCTATCTGATGTTCTATACATATAAACTTTCATGGTGCTCTCTTCCCTTGCCCTGCAGTTAGTACCATTGCACAACTTATCTAAGAGGTCACAATTGTTTGTGCATGTATTTAATAAATATATAATCATATTGAATCAAAGTATAGCCTTGTACATGCCTTATACCAGCATTCAGTAAGCAACACATGTTTTATAGTCATGTATGAGATATAGAGCATATTTTCTATGCATATAGTGGCCTTTGCAAGCTGTGTTCAACAATATGTTCAACTCTTCAACAGGGAATTTCTGTCAAATATAAAAAAATACCATATACATTCTAGGGTAGTAACATTTAAATACTGTGTTTGTCACTATGTTTGATGGCTGACACTATGTTCTAAAGAGATGCAAAGGTCTCTTTGTCAAGGGACTGGTAGGGAGAGTAAAGGTTATGAACCTTGGTGGAAGAACTCACCAAGGGTAAATGGAGTGTCACAAGATAGAGGGTCTAAGAGTAAGAATACTTTACAGGAATGTTTGTCTCTGTATAGATCTCTATTGTATAAGGATAGGTATGAGTCATGAAACATGACTGGAAAACTAAAATTATCAGTAGGATATATGTACTAGCCAATGGCATAAGTATCTTATCACTATGGTGAATAATGAAACAATGTCAAGGCAAGGCGCCAAGACGTGAAGCCAGCAAAGCTGGGCCACCCAGTGGTGACCCCGGATTAGATTTCAGGGAACAGACCCCCGAAATGTGGGCCTTGTACAGAAAGGACGCCACGAAGCACACTGTAAAATGGCTTTAAAAGGGAGGGGGGGAGGGAAAGGAGAGAAGGATGGGAGAGTGGCGTACTTAGATTGGAGCAAAAGGTGGCTCATGAATATTTCGCCCATGAAACAGCATGGCCTGTAAAAGGGTAGGATGACGCCGGATATACCTTTCCCAGGAATCCGACCTCCAGCGTCCAATTGCTTGAATTTGAGAGGGGGGTACACCTGCTGCTGCAAGGGAAGTTGCACCGCCAGCACGCAAGGAGTGTCCACCAATAGAATTCGGGAAAAAGGAATGGAGACGCCAAAGAAACCAGTTACGAGATGGCGAGGTGCCATCTGCGCACAACCAGAGATGTGGCAAAAGAGGAAACCGGGTATCACGCGACGTTAGGTAGCGCCGAAACAGGCCGAAAGGGTCTGGTTTGGATGCACTTTGTTGAATAACAACTCGGTTGCCTTCAAACAGACGATCTGCCTTGGAGCGTGGGACACAAAAGGTGAGCGTAAGTGTGTCAAGCTGGACCGAATGACGCCAAGAGATTTTTTGAAAGGACTTGAGACATGAGTCATCGGGTTGAACAAGTTCACCAAGGAGGAGTAACCCGAAGAATCCGACGACGAGTAGAGTTATGAAGAGTAAGTCATCATGGGTAAAGGGTGCCGGGAGGAGTCCGAAGACATGGATGAGGTCATCTCTCATTAAGGGGGCCTTGTGGTTAACAGGTGAAGAAAACCGCCACATGGCACCCTTCAGGGTGCGAACCACCAATGGCACTCACTGCATCTCGCAGACATCTGGATAGGACGATTCCAATTCTGAAACAATTCTGGCTAGATACGTTCGAACCAAGCGCGGCTTGATGTGTTGAGCCATAAACGTGATATAGAGGGAAAGATTGTTGATTGATGGTGTTGTAAAACTCCTAGGAACTCTGAAGTGGAACTCCTAAGCTAATGAAAAGGGTGCGAGTGTAGTTCTCGACCCAGGGGATTGCAAAGAGAGAAATAAAAAAGGTGAGAGCGAATGTGGATGGCTCACTGATGTCCTGAGAGAGCTGGAAAATAAGAGTCTGATTCCTCCCCGTTTGGTAGGGCTAAGGAATCAACTATGGAGTTGACAGGACTTGACTGGAGTTGGCAGGACTTGACTGGAGTTGAAGGAAAATGAAGGAAATCGAACTCGGAGACTTAGAACTGATGGTAGATGGTGGTAATTCATTTCTAGAACTAAGTTCTATGTACAAACTTTAGAGTCTGGGTATTCCCGAGACTGTGAATCAAAAGGAAACATCAAGGAACAAATGTAGACACTAAATAAAGTAATATCCCGATGAGGAAACACAACTCCAACTCATGGATGACTCGTTTGGGGTGTGGGAACAAAGGTCCGATACTCTGGACATCGGAGTTCCGACTCGAGAAGACGGCCTCTGACTATTGAGTCTCGGAGGAGGGGCGGAGTGACTCGGAGGACTTCGGAGGACGTATGAATGCTCGGAGGAAATGGGAATGTCACTGTAGGGAGCTTGAGTCTCCTACAGTGTGGGGTCTCGATGATGGATTTCACAGAACGTAAGGTAAGAATTGAGAGCTGACGAATACGTAGCTTGGGTTGAGTGATCAAAGGCACAAGAGAGGGTGATGGAGCACTCAACAAGAAGGCACTCAAGGCTCCAGGCAACCCAGGGGGGTTGCTGGGAGTGTCGCTGCAAGGTGGTCATGTTTCAGCTGCCCCCAACGCATCCTGAGGGGGTTGAAAGGGAGCAATTACAAGTTGCGGGTGCACCGACCTAGCTTCATCATCCCTAAACTGTAACAAGAGGTCAGCAACCATATTATGCACTCCCGGGATGTGGTACACGCGGAAATCGACATTTCGTTCAAGGAGAACATTGACTACCTTCATCAGCATCCAGTTGAAACTGGGAAGTGCTGCAAGTGAGTTAAAGAGTTGAACCGTGTTGATATTGTCAGTAAAGACGGTGATACATTCCCCCTTTGAAAGGTGCGCTGAGGCGTCGAGAAGTGCTGCTGTGATGGCAAGAGCTTCAAGATAAAAGATTGAAGTGCCATTGGAATTGAAGATCTCTTGAGCTGGTGCCTGATAACCCAGATGCAAACGTGGATACCAGAATGCCAGCCCAAGAGGTGATGCATCACAATAAACATGAAGAAGGGAGGGGGGGAGGTCATGATATGACCAAGATACCGAGCATAGAAAGTATACTCCATCTGAACGCTCCAACCATTTGATAACCCAGTTTAACTCTCGTTCAACAGCCCAGTTGACCCAAAGGAGTGCTCATTGGTGCAGTTTCCCGGCCGTTTTGCAATATAAGGCACAAAGACCTGGACACAGATGAGGACAAACATTGAGCCCCCAGTTTAAATGACCTGCAATGCGCTGAAAGTCACGAAGTGGGTGATGAGTCCCATGAATACCAAATTTGCGAAGTGCCACAATTAGCTGCTCCTTGGAATCTGGGATCATGCGGACCCGCATGAGGTTCGGATCAATGTCAAACCCAATGATAGGAAGTTCATCCCCAAATATTTGTTTTTTCTCTTCATGCAGCAAACCAAGGTAGTCCCAGAGTTGAAGAAGTCGAGTCAAATTCGAAGGTAAGAGCTTGTGGTACTGGCCATAGAAGGCAAGCTCCCCCTTTTTCTGGGGTGAAAAGGAGTCGTCGACATATATATAGAGATAAAGTATCAAGAGCTTGATGACTGCGATCCAGATGACGAGGGACATGAAAGCGTGAAATATACATTGGGATGCACGTCCCCTGAAGACATTACACCGATCAACATAGTGTTTGGTCTGGAAAGAAACGATTTGTTTTATCTGCCAAAGAGGATGCATGGGCATTTGTTGGTATGCTTCAGCAACATCCGCCTTCCATAAAATGAATGTTGAGTCAGGATTATGTAGACGAAGAAACCGAAGGGCATTCCCGAGATCATGCACATTGTCGAGAGTGACCCCAGCGATGTCTTCTCAGGAGATCATGTTGTTAAGGGCATATTGGCCAGTGCTGTGGTCGGTGACCAGACAGAACCGCTTTGGTCCCGGTTTCGGTACAGCATGAATAGGCATGCTGTACATTCCTGGCAGCAGATCCGGTCCAAAGGCTGGGGACTATCATCCCACGTCTACCTCTTTGTCAATTTGAGCTTGAAGAAAGCTCGCCTCTTCATCTGATTTGGGCACACGTTGTGAGTTGTCCCATATAAGGGGCCATTCGCTGAAATGAGTATCTGCCCAGGGCCAAAACCCTTCATGAAGTCCACGACATACAGATTTAACAAATGGTTGATTTGGGTGGTCTGAAAGCAAGGCCTCAAATCGATCGACATTAATAGGAGAAACAATGCCGAACAGATCTGGGTGTTCACGAATTGTATGGAGGGCTTCAACATTCTGAAATTCTGAAGGTGCAGGTGCAGGTAAAGGGTCAGCAAATTCAGTCCATCGAACAGTTTGGCTCCGGACCGCAGTCTTCGAATCCCAAACCATTTTGCGCTTGAATTTCTGACTCTTACTGACCTCCAGATTGAGCTAATGGCTCTGAGCACTCCGGCCATCGAGGATCTCCTCCACAGCCACGATGGTCACAGACGTGCTCATATGGGCACTGAGATGTCGACTGGTGACAGGTGCCTTGATTCCAGTTGTGGCAGGGGTCTCGGCATCTAGAATTGGGAGCTCGTTTGTCCGCCCTCCGAATGTGAGCGACTCCATCTCCGGTATTCAGACCCATCCCAAGAGGTAAGGAAGGTGGTTCGCAAGTCATCAAACTTGGCAAAATCAGAGAGGCGTATGTGCTTCTGATTTGCTGCTCTGAGTCGGATGGCTTTGTCAAGGTCGATGACGTGGTGGTGAAATGATGGTTGGATAGAGGTGAAGAGCCCTGACATAAATGTTTGGTAGGAGAGATATTCGTTGTATTGCCCTGGAAGAGCAAACGCGGTCGCTTGAATGGTCTTTCCAAAGGCAACAATCCATTCTCCATGAGATCAAATCACCTTGGAGCATCTAGGAGTTCGGACTGAGAACTGGAAGAGGTCACCGACATCGTGGGATTGTTTGGTGTCAACATCAGTGGAATAGTGTGCCCCGAGAACCTTGGTAAGGTCAACAGCTTGCCCTTTGACGATGTTGACCCACTGGTCGTACGGGAAGTCAGGACAGCCTGGGGACAAGACAATCTTCCGGGCGATGTAGCTGGGATCTGAGGCCCAGTCTTTGAGCAGCTCCAAGGTGTGTCACAACTCAGGATTGAGTTGACTGCGGAGAAGAGATGTGGTTGATCTCCAGGGGAACAAATCTTCGTGGACCGCTGTCCTATGTCGTTTCACCGCCAGTTCTCCCTCACAGCTTGGCGATTCTGATCCATCTCTTTCTCGGGCTCCAAACGCTGCAGCAACGGTTGGCTCCCCATCCGGAAGAGCAGCGTGGGCGGATGTTCCTCTTGATTCCGAACATCTTTGGTCAGGCTTGCCATCCCAGTCGAATTCATCAAGCATGGAGAGATAGGCCGGAAGAGCCTCGAGGAGCTGATGGGCAGTGACTGGAGTCTCCCCAGAAGTGAGGGTGGATTGGACATCGATGAAAGCTTCCATTTTTGAGATATCTCCCTGACAATATTGCTCGACGACTCTAAGTGCTCGCTCAGGCGGTCCTTCAGTGGTTGCCCCGCCTCCTGATTCGGATGAAACAGTTTCTGATGACTCAGGGGCATGCTCAGACATGAGGGACGATGAAAGTTGAAAAGTTCACAAAATTGAGCAAGACAAGCAACTAGCGAGACGATGAGGGCTTGTCATGAAAGAGGGAGCCAGATCACCCAATGACTTACCTAGCGAGACGATGAGGGGTGATAGGAATGAAAGGTCGGTCGTCATCCCCTATGTCTTGCCGGCGGAGTTGGAAATGAGGAGGTGGCAATGCTGTGGCTGGCGAAGGTGAGGCGCGCGAACAGCAACCTTGACCAATTAGCCTAGTGTAAACAAGTTTAAACACTAACTAAATGATTGATGATCATGTGATCATGATCTCAAACCTTGGTTATGTAATGAGGAGCGGAAAGCAAATACCAAGTTTCAACACTCCTCTTTACTAGAAATATTGGTCATCATTTAAATGAAGAAAGAGTCAAACACTTTCATCCATGCTCAAATGCAATCTTTCCAAGATTCTTGGTAAATATATCTGCAAACTGTGAATTGGAAGGAACATAGAATAATTCTGCTTCACCAAATTCAACAGCCTCCTGAATGTACTGTTCAGGGATTTGAACATGTTTGGTTTGTCCTTCTTCAACAAGATTTAAAGCAAGAAACATGGTGCCTGATTATTGATGCATCAAGGAAGGGTAGAAAGAGATTAAGACACATCTTCAAACAAACTGCAAATCTATTGGAGTTGTTTCATGCATTCTGACATTCCCCAGTATTCCACTTCAGTGGATGAAAGTTGAACTCTTCATTGTTGCCTGGAAAATCATAAGACTATTCTATTTGCAAGGAATATGGAATAACTAGTAGTGGACTGTGAGATCTTGATATCTCCAGCCCAATCAGTGTCAAAATAAGCCACAAAACCATCATTTTGGTCATTTGCAGTATAGGTTGGGCAAAAGTCCTGAGTATGGGATAGATAACACACTATGTGAAGCACCTTCTGCAATTGTTCCTCAAAGGGATTTGCAGAGAACTCCAACATCTTGATCAGTCAATAAGCCAGGTCTTATCATGATCCAAGCATGACATAGAGCAATGATGCAATGACCAATTGGTAGCAACTTCAAAGATCTGAGTTCAATTGACCTTTGTTTGGTTTGAGATTATATCCAGATGGCAGAAGAGTCAAAACTGCTTTGCACTTGGTTTCACCAAAGTGTTCAACTACTTGGGAAGCATAGGAGTATTGATCAAGTCTCAGGGTTCGTTTAGAATGGTCTCTGGATTCCAATTGTTTCATAAACCATTTCTTGTGAAGTTCTATCACTAACTATGAAAAGAGCATCATCAACATAGAAAACTAGAACAATCAAATGTTCACTGATGAGCTTGATATAAACTCCAGGATGAGAAATACAGTATTTGAAGCTGAATTCTAGAATGCTTTTGTGCAACTCCTTGTTCTATTGAAGTGCAGCCTGTTTGAGGCCATAAATGGCCCTTCAAAGATGACAAATGTTCTTCTCCTGGCCCAATTGAATGAAACCTTCAGGTTGAATCATATAGAGTTTTTCATCTAGTTTGTCAAACAGAAAAGCTGTCTTAACATCACAAGATTTGATCTCCCAGTCTTTCAGAGCTGTGAGAGCTAGGAGTAAATGAACTGTCTCACACCTGGTAACAGGTGAGAAGGTTTCTTCATAATTGATACCAAAGACTTCAGTAAAGCCTTTAGCAACAAACAAACATTTTTACAACCATCACTTTTAACTGCATATACTCATCTCCCTTTGATGGGTTGATGACCTTTGTGTAGATCAATCAAATCACAGACTTTGCATTGCATGAGGGATTGATATTCTTCATTCATAGCAGCTTTCCATTGATGTTGTTTGTCATTTGGAAGTTTGAGTATATCTCTGTATTGTCTGGGGATATTTATGCTTATAGTGGCAGACAAATGAATCCTCATCCATTGGTTACCATACATGGATACTATTTCTTCTTCTTCATTTGTCAGTCTTGATTGAGTGACTGATTCTCTTTGAGAAGTCTCCCTTTCAAGGGGTATGATACCAGAACAAATGTCTCTCTTGATTTTCACACGACATTGATTCCCATAGTTGTTATCGGAAAGAATTCTAGGTTGAGCAAGTCGAGTAGAATGTCTCTTCAGAATCGAAGCTCTGAAAGTAGCTCTCAATCCTGTAGGTGGGCAAGCATGGAACTCAGGAAGTGGCTCTGGTTGAGAAGGGAGTTTGAACTGTATGTGGCCGTTCTTAATAGATTCTCTTTGTCCAATATATGGTACATCTCGCTTGGGTGGTGTTGTATGGGGATTGAAATCGGAGAATAATGAAGATGGTTGAGGTGACGATGAGATGCTAGAATGAGAGGAAGGTGATCTAGATCTTGGACAAATAGGTGGTCGAAGATTGGGAATGTTAATTATGACATGATGAGAAGGAGGGTACAGATTCCTTTCATCCATTATCATGAAGTTTAGGTGCAGTGTCTTCGGATATTGAGGGCCATTTGTCATCTATCTGTCTGGGAGCAGAGAGAAAAATTGACTTGTGCAAAGAGTCATGTGTGAAGATAAAGATTTGATGGCATTAAGTAGACCAGCATCTCCAACCTTTTGTGTGGGTCTCATATCCAATGAAGATCATTTCTTTACCTTTGATCGAGAGTTTGTTCTGATGTTGTTCAGGGGAATGAACACATAAGCCTTGCAACTAAAGATGTGAAAATAGAATACATCTTGTTTGTCTCCATCGAAAAGTTCAATGGGTATTTTCCACTGATGGTGTCTCAGAGGCTGTCGGTTATATATGTGAAGAGAGGTCTCTAGCACTTCTTTCCAGAAGAATCTAGGTAGACTAGCCTGATGACACATAGCTTCTGCTTTCTCCATGATGGTACAATTGAATCTCTGAGCATGTTCATTCTGTTGTGTGTATGAGGGGAAGAGATCTGATGGATGATGCCTTCTGACAAGAATAATGATTGAACATCCTTCCCTCAGTATTTTCCACCACAATCTGAACATACAGAGGTGACATGAGAATCAGACTGTTTCTCAAGCCAAGCAATCTGGCATTGAAGCACAGATGTAGTACCAGAATTCTCATAAAGGAAGTGGAGAAAGGGTAGCAAAGTTGATAGGTTCCATCTCATCCATATAGGGGATCTTCTCTTCTGGAATGGGAAGGTCTCTGATGCTAGCATCAGGCAGAAAAGAGTCAATGGTAAACCACCAAGAACAAATTTCTTAGCCTTCTCCTTTGTTAACTTTTTCACTCTTGGATGTCTCATTTAATTCTCCTCAGTGTGAGAAAGAGAATTGATACAAATTCAAAGGGTCAGCCATACCATCATCCATGTCAGTATCAACAGGATGATCCCATCCAACTTCAGCTCTCTGAGAAGAAAAAGAATATTGTGCTTCTTTAACCTCCATTTGATCGATGAAATGGTCACAAGGGTCATAAGTATTGACCATGGTGTTGAAATCAGCTTCAGTGAACTGATTCAGATCAAAACTCACAATTGCATTTGCCATGACTGCATTCACTTTAGCAGGCTATTTCCTTTTCCTATAGATGACTGGCGATGTTTATACCAGTTTCTATTTCCTTGTTTCAAGGGTCTCTTCCCCTTTGAAGGATTTGAATTGGAAGGTTGTGACAAGTGGTCAAGACAATTGTCCTTCTTTTGATTCTTTCAATGGTTTTCCCAAGGATAACCACTGTCAATCACATTGGTATGATGAACAGAGGAAGTGGGGTCTCCGCTTAAGTGGGAGGATAGGGAGCATCCTTCCAAGGATCTGATATTGATCTCTTGATGTATAGCCTGTTGGACATTTTGTAGTATGAAGTTCTTTTTATCCACAACATGAATCAGAGTAGAGTGAGGTGAGTTGAAGTTGTCAGGGAAGTTGGGAAAGCATAATTATGGAATGGAGTGGTGTGAGAAGAAGGAAGGACTGCATTGATGATAGCATTGTTGATTGTAAAAGCCAAGTATCCAAGGACTTTCTCATCTGATTGCTTCCAGGAGTCAATGTCTCCAGTGGCATTGTTGTGAGTAGTGGCAAGAGTTCCATCAAAGAAACCTCCGTATCTGATTGTGTTGGAGATGGATCAGTCCTGGGCAGACCAGATAGAGTAGTTACTCTGCCCTTCAAGGATAGGAATGCAAGTGATAATCATGCTTTCAATCTTGATATCAGCAACAGCAGGAATGGTGGTAGTGGCCATATCTGTGGAACAAATTATTCAGCATTTCCAGTGGAAATGAAAGTCACCATTCATCGAGTTAGTCATCCTATTATCAATCAATCACAATACATCCAAGAAGATAATGTCCATTGCTCATAAAAGATGCCTATATTTGTGCCTTTGGTTTTGTGCACTTCTCCTACACTTTTTCTGATTCATGAATTTTCTGTGAGGGCTGTGAACCTTTGTGCCCTCAAATCAACCAGCAACAACTTGATAAATGAAGTTTTGTCCCCCATGAGAACAGTTTTCTTCAACTGTTTCTAAAGCTTCTTTTGAGGCTTATATTCATGTGAGTTCCATCAAATGTTGCAGTTTTCTTGGTCAAATTCCACATTTACTCATCTAGAAGTGTATTCAGAAGGATTCTGGAAGCAGTGAGGGTGCCAACCCCATACAGCATAGTATGAGTTAGTAACCATCATGATTTCTTGAAATCTAGCATAGGGGTCTTCAGAATGATAAGGATCATTTGAGTCAATTGGTATATCAATTGGAGGAAAGAAATCTTGCCATAAAACCTCATGTCAAAATGTAACACCTCCGATCTCCGGTCGTCTCCGAGGTCGCCCACTACAACTCCGAGGTCGACGTGCACCAAGTCCCCCAACTCCACTCCGGAGCATCTCGGAGTTGACCGTTCCACTCAGTAAGGTCCCTTTCTTCTTTCGGACCTCATTTATTCTATTCCGGACATTATGTCGGAGTTACGTCAGAGTTCAAGCGCTCTAATCTCCATCACTATTTAGTCAGTCCGGTTTCGTCTTCTCTCCCTCAGTTGTTCTGCCACTCTAGTACAACACTGAGGTTAGTTCTTTAGCTACATTAGCTTCTTCCTTTTTACTTATGTCTGTAGTCTGGGTACTGCTACCCCTACCATAGGTGAATACAGTTGTTCTGCCACTCTAGTGCAACACTGAGTCTGGGTACTGCTACCCCTACCATAGTCCACAGATTCTGACACCTCAAAACCCTGGAAATGTACATATGCAGATTGTGTGGTGTTATAAGTCTTAGAAGGGAAGGCCCAACCACCACCACTGTAGGCAGAGAAGAGAGTCTTGTGTTTGTGCATGAAGGAGCAGGGGAGCATACTCTGACCTCCCATTATAGTCTCTGCAGTTGTGATCTTGAAGGGGTTGACAATGTGGGGGCAGTTGGAACTTTATAAGGTGGGATGTCTGCCATTTCCAGAAAGGGTATCTCTGCTTCCTGATGAAGAATTTGTCAGTGAGTTTCTTTGATGGAAGGGGCATTTGTTCTTGGAACACTACTTTCCTGGTTGATCTGTCCTCCAATGATATCATCACTGTAGATGATTCCAATTTCATCCACAACACATCTTTGAAAATGCTGTAATTCATCTGAAGTAAAGTGACCTTGAAGAACAGGAGTGAGTGTGCAAAAAGGTATTCATTCTAAAGGATTTGTTAAATGACAAGGGGAGTAGTATGAAAGATGATGAGGAGAATATGTAGAAGATTGTGGAAGAGAAGGAGTCTCAGAATCAGGGATAACGAATCCTGGTGGTTGAACTCAATGAGGAGGAGATTCAGTAGTGTGGAAAGATCATTGAGATCCAGAGACAGATCCAGGATCAGAATATTTTGTTCTCCTGCTTGGTGTGGACGTCCTTCAATAGTAGATCCCAACCGAATGACTTTAAAATGTCTTGAACCAGATCTTTCTATACAGTATTGTCCTTGTTCCAGATGTCATTCACAAAAGGCACAGGGGAGATGATATCAGAACAACTGATTTTAAGCATGATCATGATGAATTTGTTGGGTTCCTCAGGACAGGGAGAAGCAGCCACGTCTTTGGATACAAAGGTAGAAGTATCTCTTCTATGTAAGAAGGGCATCAGAGATACAAGAGCAGAATGGGATGGATTTGAGGAATGGAATGACAATGATGAGGATGGTCTCTCTGAAGGTGGTGGTTGATTTGGAGGTGGATCACAAACCTGTTGAGGGACAGGTCTAGTAGACGCTGGAATGGACAATGAATTAATAGTTTGATTAGTTTTTTGATTCATGATGAGAGTGAATGAACCATCCCAAGATGTGAATGATGATGTTTCCAAAAGAAAGTGGGATAAAGAATGAGCCTCCAAAGCTATAAGCAATGGGATGGTGTAGCACCAAGTGCATGGCATTTTCCAGGATTAAGAATAATCTGGAGAAACCTGTAGCAATATGTCCATCCATAGCATCAAAGTATGTGACAGGGATGTGCACAAAGTACATTGAGATACCTTTAGTTGGGGCTCATAATCTAAAGAGATGCAAAGATTTCTTTATCTTATCCTCTGAGGTAGTGGATGGTCCTACAAGTCAAGGGACTGATAGAAAGAGGAAATGGTTGTGAACCTTGGTAGAAGAACTCATGAAGGGTAAATGGAGTATCACAAGACAGAGGGTCTAAGAGTAAGACTGTAAAGAAGGGGAATTTGACTTGATAGTCTGAGTTGAATAAGATTCTGACTGGAGAGTGACCACAAGGAAGCTCTCCTTAAATACTTTACAGGACAGTTTGTCTCTCTATTGAATAAGGATAGATATAAGTCATGAAACATGACTGAAGAGCCAAAATTATTGGTAGGATATAGATGGTATCCAATACCAAAAGTATTTCATCACTATGGTGAATGATGAAACAATATGAGAGTGTAAATGACTGATAATCATGTGATCATGATCTCGAACCTTGGTTATGTAATGAAGAGCAGAAAGTGAATACCAAGTTTCAACATATTCACTATGAAACATACATAGTTCAAACATTGGGATTTGACCATTCTAAGTGTCACAAAGTATAGAGGAAAGGTTCAAAACAATGAATGCAAGTGTAGTATGATTACTTATACTCTAATCCAGAGTATTCTGGGACCAAATAATTGGATATGGCTTTCCAGAATATAAATCAGTGTTTTCCCATGTCCACTGATGAGTGACAAGCCTGTTTCACCTACTGCTTGTGCCTTCAGCACAAGTTATCCTAGTTTTATGGGTTGAGATTCAAATTTTATATCTTTTTTGTAATTGGTTGGTTATTTCAACAAAATAGAGTATGCTTTACCACATTCTTATAAAAATTAAATAAGCAATTGATTGAATGAGCATATATAATGATTGTAAATATGCATGTGATATAATGCAACAGGCTTTGTATATACCACTTCAAACTCACAATTGGCTACTTGGATCCAAATGTGGGTAATTTTGTAGCTAGATATATAATACATGATGTACATACCTGCAATTCATCACTTATAGAAAATTGCAGGTAAACACACAATTGTTTGATGATCACACAATCCTGTAATCCATTTTTGATATTAAATCACAGGAAATTGTTCATATATTTTAAATGCCAGTCTACTTACAGACTAACAATGACTCCATTTGATGGTATTTAATGAATGGAATTGAGAACTTAATCTCTGATCACCACATCATGCTTTCCTTCTCTTCCATTGAACAACAAATATCACAGCAAATTTTACTGTGAGAATTATATGACAAGGAAAATGTGAATATGAATATGAATGATGGGGCAACCATGAAAGTTACAATGAATAAAATCAAAATGATGATATGGTTGTTGTTACGGCTGACCTGGGGATGGGCAGACGTAGAACCGTTAGGACTGCAGTCTTAACTGTGGATAAGGAGCGACGGAGCTTGATGATTGCAAGACATCTACAAGGAGCCTTCCTACTAGCAAGGTTTGGCGACAAAGGTTGCTACCGAGCTAACGGCAGCCAAAGGACTTCCGAGTTAACAGTGGACAAAGAGTCTGCCTACGATTGAGGACAGACGACAAGGGACTTCCGAGTTAATGGTGGTAACTCCCCGATTAAGGGTCGTTTCAAGGTATCGAGGAAGAGGGTATTAGAAGCTACCCTTGGGCTTGTATCGCGGAATGGGAACAATGATGTATTCCAAGGATGATACAGAGGAGATAGGAAATGGTAAGACTAGACTGAGGAGCATAGGTGCGACAACATGGGTTTATATACATATAGGTATTCAGGGCAGGCATAGAACATGAAAGAATATGAAGGAAGGAATCACTGAAAGAGCAGTGGAAGAAGTCACATGAAGTGCGACTGGAGTGGATGATGAGTCAAGGTGTAGTAGTAAGCGATGAAAAGAAATGATTGTCCAAATTGGGACTTATATCCATGCATATGTAAGCATTAAGTCAAGGAGAAAAGCATAGTTCGGAGTAAATCGTAACATTACCCCCTTAGTAGACTTGAAGTCACCAACTTCAAAAATCTCTATAGTCTCCATAGGGTTCACTGGTCATGTTAGACATGGCGGCATCATCGAATGTGAAGTCTCCTTCATCCTCTCTCTCGTTGATAGGTGGGGGCTCCTGGGTGGTTGTCTGTAAGGGTGTGGAGCATCGTCTGGTAGGGAAGCAAACAGTTTGTTGTGTGCATTGGGGCATAGGACTCAGCAGCAGAGTTCCTCAGGATGAGGACGACATGGACGAATGGCGGGATGAGCAACAGGATGATGGTGAGGGAGAGGGAGAGGGCCTAGGTGTAGGGCATCAAAGAGAGCATTCCTGCTGGTTATGTCCAGGGGCGAACTTGAGACAGGTGGGACAAAGGTATTCAGGGCATCAGTTCCGAAAGTGCCCGAGGCGGTGGCATTGGAAGCAGGCCTGGGGGTAGCGAGGGTTGTCTATGGCGAGGATAACTTCTCCTCAGTTTTCACGATGGTGGAGCTCAGTTTGATCCATGAATGCGATGGTTTCCTCGTCAAGAGGGGACGAGGAAGTGGATGGGGTGGACGGAGTACACGGCATTGTGGTGGTGGTGGGAGCAAATGGAGGAATAGGGACAGGGAGTGGTTCCGAATGCTGGGTGTTGGTCTCGGCCAGATAACGATCAATGTCTTCCAGGAACTCGCCGAGCTCTAACTGATGGGAAAGGATGTCTAGCTCGGTGTTGGCTTCACCAAGGATGGCAACAGCGGTGGGGTGATTCAGGAAGTTAAGGCGGCCGATTTGCCACAAGAGACAGACGAGGCAGTAGAGGGCGAAACTCATGTCCAAGTGGGCGGAGATGGGAATGGCCATGTGTCTGTCATAGATGTGATCACGGTAAGTGGTGATGTACAGGAAAGGGATGGCTTGGGGACGAAGACAATGGGCATGGATAGGAAGGTCCACAGTGATGACAGGGTGTGGTAAGGAGGGTCTGGGAATCTCCACAAGGGGAGCACGGAATGGGGAATTCAGAGGAAGGCTATCCCAACCGGCATCAGTGAGGGTAGGGGATGGAGGATGATTCTCATCGGTAATGGTCTCGACGAGGGTGGAGACTTCAGAGAGGGTTTCTTCTATGGTGGACACGGTGGATAGGGAATCGATGATGGAGGCAGAGAGTTCTTCGATGTCAGCGGTGACAAAGGCAACATTGCAGAGGGGTGAGATGGTCATGGTTGCGATGTGGTGAGGGCAATGGGGGGAAAGCAGAAGGGTGACGGTTCTTATAATCCGTCAAGGTGGCCTTAGAATGTTTCAAGTTCCGCTCGGGTTCCCATGAATCTTCTTCAGCTGTGTAGCCCTTTCATCGGATCAGGAAGGAGTGATTAGATGGAGTTCTGCAGTGACATAAGATCTTATCGATCTCGTATTCTTCCTTGCCGTCTACAAGGTCTGGGGGTGGTTTGGTGAAACAGGGGCCATGTACGTCATTTTCGTGATACAACGATAAGAGAGAAGCATGAAAGACCGGGTGGATCTTCCACATGGTCAGGAGTTTTAATCGGTAAGTGATGGGGGACAGGACTTTGATGATGGAGAAGGGTCCTTCCCACTTCAGGGCAAACTTCAGGTTGACAATGTTCTGCTTTAGGTTGCAGGCTTCCAGCCAGACTTTGTCTCCTTTGACGAAGGGTTGGAACTTGGACTGGGTGCATTGTGCCATGGTCTGGTGGGCCAGTTTGTGGGTGGCAAGAGCTTCCTCGCAGGAGGCGGTGAGGGACTTAAGATGGTCTTCGACTATGGGGACCTTGGTATCAGGGAAAATAGAAGGTAGAGCACGGGGTTCGTAGCCCATCATGAGGTAGAATGGGGATTTTCTTATTATGGAGTGTGGACGGTGATTGTGTGCGAACTCGGCATGTGTAAGAAGTTCGTGCCATGAGGATGGGTTATTCCCGCAGAAGATCTGAAGATATGTTTCGATCTTCTGGTTGACTCGTTCAGTTTCCCCATCTGTCTGGGGGTGATACATGGTGGATAGGGCAAGGTCATAGTTCAAAAGCTTTCCGAGCTCTTTGGAGAAGGTAGAGGCGAGTTGTGGGCCTCTGTCAGAGATGATCTTTTCATAAAGACCGAAATGGCAGTAGACTTTGTGGAAGAAGAGGGTCGCTATCCCTTTGGTGGTGGCAGTTTTCACAGTGGGGCATAGAATTACCCCCTTAGTAAGCCCATGGTCGACCACGACCAACAGGGAATCAAAGCCCACAGGCGACACGGGGAGATCGGTGATCAGATCGCATGAGATCTGCTGGAATGGGTGGGTGCAAGAGGAATGAATGGGGGTGAGCGGGGGTATGGTGGGGTGTGTGTTGGCTTTGTTAGCCTGACACGTGGCACAACCTTTGACATACTTGCATATGTAGTGGGCCAGGCCGGGCCACCAGAATTCAGAAGAGACCAATTGACAGGTCTTGAGATATCCGGGGTAACCAGTGAATTCATGATCATGGCAGCAGAGAAGCACTTTCTGCCGAAGGTCTTTGGTGGGGACATAGACATGGTCCTTGTAGAGGAGCATGCCATCACAGTGTTGCCAATCTGAGAGACAGGCATGGAGGTTCGAAGGGGTGTTGTTGGTGATGGATTGGAGGGTTTTAAGGACTAGGGGATTTGACTCAGAGGCATCCTCAATGAGGGTTCACAGAGAACTATCGATGAGTTGGACAAACATCGATGGTGGGAGGAGCATGGTGGACTCGTTGTCAGGGTCGGAGGTGGGGTAGAGATCAGGACAATGTGACAAGGCATCGGGGGCAGCAAGAAGCTTCCCAGGGACATGGCAAAGTTTGAGATCATAGTCTCCAAGGTCAAGGAGCCATCGTGCTTGACGGCAGTTTAAGTTCTGAGCAGTGTGGAAGTACGTGAGGTTTTTATGGTCTGTAAAGACCTGGACATGGAAGGATGCACCATGGAGGTATTGATGCCAATCCTTGAGGGCTTGGAGGATGGCAAGGAGCTCACGATTATAGATGTCATAGTTTCTTTCTGCGGGGGAGAACAAGGAGGACCTGTAGGAGCAGGGGTGCCAGTCACTGTTGTCATCGGTCTGGAGGAGGACAGCACTGGTAGCATACTTGGATGCGTCGGTGGTGATGGCAAAGGGGCAAGTGGGATCAGGGAGCTGAAGGACAGGTTTGGACAGGAACAAATCCTTCAACTGGTGGAAGGCCATGTCGCATTCCAGGGTCCAGTTCCAGGTGAGGTTCTTCTTGGTGAGGTCAAGAAGAGGGCGAGTGACAGAGGAGTAGTTGGGGATGAACCGACGGTAGAAATTGGCGAATCCCAAGAAAGACTGTACCTCTTTAGGTGTGACAGGGGTGGGCCAGGATGCGATTCCGTCAAGCTTGATGGGGTCCATGGCGATCTGACTGGGTTTGACAATGAGACCAAGGTACTCAACCTCAGTGGTGGCAAAGGTGCATTTCTCCAGCTTTAGGTGAAGATCCAACTCCTTCATATGTTTCAGGACACGGCAGGTACATTCAGTGTGAGTGGCTTCGTCCAGTGAAGCAATCAGAAGGTCATCCATGTAGATGACGAGCCAACCCTCAGCGATCATATCACAGAAAGAATCATTCATAAAATGTTGGAACATTGCGGGAGAGTTGGATAAACCAAAGAACATGACGGTGGGTTCAAAGAGGCCTTTGTGTGTGATAAAGGCAACTTTCCATTGGTGGCCGTCCTTGATACAGACGTTATTGTAACCCCAGCGGAAGTCGAACTTGGTGAAGACCTTTGCATCTTTAAGCTTGTCTATGAGGTCGGAGACAAGGGGGAGGGGATAAGCATCATGGATGGTGTGCTCATTGACATAGTGATAGTCTTGGCAGGGGCAGAGTTTCCCGTCTTTCTTTTTGACGAAGAAGAAGGGTGAGGCTTGGGGTGAGTTCGAGGGATGGATCTTTCCAGTTTTGAGGTTCTCCTCAAGGAAATCTTCCATAGCGGTGTGTTCATCGGAGGACAAGGGGTAGATTTTCCCTATCTTAGGGACAAAGGTGTTGTCGAAGTTGATCTCGTGGTCGTAGGGTCTCGATGGGGGTACATGGTCGGTGGCTTCCTTGGAGAAGACTTCCTTGAAGTCCTCGTACTCCTTTGGAAGGATGATGGGAGCCTTTTCAGGTGAGGTGGCAGTGGCGAGTTCAGTGGCAGTACTGATTCAGGCGATGAAGTTGAAGTTGGGAACAAAGTATCCCCCAGCTTTGCGAAGACGGCTGGTGGACATTCCATGTTGATAGTGGTAGCCCAGGACACGGTTGATGGTGAATTCGGTTTCCGTAGGTCTGCTCCAGTAGTCCCAGAGGCAATTATTATAGATCTCATGGATCATGTGATGGTGAGGGGGTTGAGGGGCAGTACAATTAATATGATCATAGTGGCATTTGGTGTCAGAGGAGAAGGCCTCATATAGAGCCTTCAATTTGTCCTTGGACTCAGGGATGTCAAGGGTGTGGGTGGTCCAGTTGATTACTGGATTGGTGTTGGTTAGCCATGGCATTCCAAGAAGGACATTGGAGTTTCCGCAGTCTATGACATAGAACTCGAAACGTTGGGCTATTCCTTCGATGTTGGAGAATAGGGTGCAAGTGAAGCGTACAGACCCTCCTTGATTGATGGAAGCATCTGTGTTATGAAGAGGAATTGGCATGGTTAAACGAGTGGTGGGCAGGCAATGTCTTCAAACAAAGCCCCAGTCAATGCAGTTGACATCTGCACCACTGTCTACAATGGCAAAGGTGTCGACGGCTTTCATCGTGTGCGAGGGGTCGATGAGTTGAATGGGGATTCTCATCGATTGCTTGTCTTTAGCATTTACAAGTACATTGGCACTCAACGAAGAAGGGAAGTCATGCGTCATGGTAACTTCCCGTTTCAAAAATCCATTACCTCTATCCTTCCTATGGTGGTCTTCTTCTGCTGTTCATCATCATTGTCTTCTATCTCTTCAAGCCTGGGAAGGTCTTCGGAGATCTCGGCTTTAGTCACTTTCTTGACTTGTGGCGTGGGAGTGGAAGGAAAGGTGGGGCAAGAAAGGGATCCATGTCCTTTCTTGCAGCAATGGAAACAAAGGTTCTTCTTTCAGCAATGTTCTTGTTCCTGAGGAGTCAGCTTAGGAATACAGACAACGTCGACGTCCATGGCATCAGGGTCGCGGGGTGGTCTGGAAGCTGATTTTGAGTACTGGTGGGTCTGGATAGACGAGGTTCCGTGGTGTTGCTTAGCAATGGTGTCTCCCTCATCCCACTGTGCTTTAAAGTGAGAGGACTGTGCGATCCATTTCTCGATGGTGGAAGGTACGGTATCCATGGAGTTGATCCTTCACATAAGAGCAACTGGAATCCCGACCTGGAAGAATTGGATCAAGGTGCAGTGGGCGGTGACATCTGCAGCGAGTGGGGGATAGGTAAAACCGGCTTTCCCGATGTGGAGAAGGAACTTTGTAATGTAGTCATCAAGTTGAGTCATCTTGTCGATGCAGGTGGTAGCAAGCCAGAATAGGGCGGCCTGCTCAGTGTTGCCTCAATCAAAGGTGGCCTTGAACTCCTTAATAAAGTCCTTGAGGGTACCAAAGTCATCAGTCTCAAGGGCTGCATGACACTTGAACTCAGCCCATAGCTTGGCAGGACCTTCACTCATATAGGAGAGGAGGAAGCCGATCTTCTTATGATTGGTGTCATAGATGTCTTTGTTGACAAGCATGTATGAATGGGCAGAGGTCAGCCATGAGATGGCTTCAGAGGGTTTCCCATCATAGGCCTTGGGCCTAGCGAGGCAAAGTTCAATGGGTTTGGACGAAGACATGGGGGCAGAGGCAAGGGGGGTGCTTTGTAAAGCAACACGCTGGTGGACAGCAAGCGGGGGATTGTATGGGACGGTGGGAACAGTGGAGGTGGGTGCTTCTTGGTCAGAAGCGTCAGAGGAATCTTCCGCTTGAGGCAGTGGGGCATGAGGTGTACAAAAGGATTCCCCGTGAAGGGAATTCGTTGAAGGGTGGTATGGATGAATGGTGGCTTACATGAAAGTAGCCAGATAAGGAGAGAGTCTAGTCTTTTGTTATGGCTGACCTGGGGATGGGCAGACGTAGAACCATTAGGACTGCGGTCTTAACCATGGACAAGGAGCGACAGAGCTTGACGATTGCAAGATGTCTACAAGGAGCCTTCCTACTAGCAAGGTTTGGCAACAAAGGTTGCTACCGAGCTAACAGCAGCCAAAGGACTTCCGAGTTAATGGTGGACAAAGAGTCTGCCTACGATTGAGAACAGACGACAAGGGACTTCCAAGTTAATGGTGGTAACTCCCCGATTAAGGGTCATTTCAAGGTATCGAGGAAGAGGGTATTAGAAGCTACCCTTGGGCTTGTATCGCGGAATGGAAACAACGATGTATTCCGAGGATGGTACAGAGGAGATAGGAAACAGTAAGACTAGACTGAGGAGCATAGGTGCGACAACGTGGGTTTATATACATATAGGTATTCAGGGCAGGCATAGAACGTGAAAGAATATGGAGGAAGGAATCACTGACAGAGCAAGTGGAAGAAGTCATGTGAAGTGCGACTGGAGCAGATGATGAGTCAAGGTATAGTAGTCAGCGATGAAAAGAAATGATTGTCCAAGTTGGGACTTATACCCATGCATATGTAAGCATTAAGTCAAGGAGAAAAGCATAGTTCAGAGTAAATCATAACAGTTGTTCAAGCCTGTTAAGAGAGAGGATAAGAATGTTGATAATGTGAAAGGTAGGAGACAGGACTCAGCAAAAGAAATGAATGATAGCCAGTTATGGTTGAAAGTGGAGGAATTGAAGGAATGACTTACCAGAGAAGGGGCAGCAATGAATGCATGACAGAAAAAATGGAGAAATGGACCTTTTAGCTCAGCTCTACCATTTGCCATTAATGAAAAGGTTGGTTGGAAGAATGGTTGATATTCAGCAAAATCAGACAT
The DNA here is from genome assembly GCA_038094155.1 of Pulveroboletus cf. aberrans. NCBI lineage: Eukaryota > Fungi > Basidiomycota > Agaricomycetes > Boletales > Boletaceae > Pulveroboletus > Pulveroboletus cf. aberrans. The sequence continues at coordinate 22,246 of JBBPTO010000632.1, forward strand.
GTTGTATGTAAAATGAGATGAAGCTCCTGAATCAAGGAGTCGCATGTCTGGTGGCATATCACAATGGTGTTCCTTTTCTTTCCCTTTCCCTGTATGCTTAGAGCACTCATCACACATTGAGAAATTGCATGTAGTAGGGATGTCCATTTGTCTATCTACTACAGGAAGATTCACATAACTACAATAAATTTTCTGAGGTGGATACTGCATGTCAGTTCCTGTGTAAACAGATGGAAGGGATGGTACTAATCAATTAGCACCATCATGTTTGCTGAGGGGAAAGTTGGTGTCAAGGTACTTGTCAGATTCAATGTCATTGAAATCGATGACATTATCATTGTACAAGTCAGTGATGCCTTCTTCATCAACATGATCCTCCACCTGATCCTCCACCTCAACTTCCATTGGTACCTCTTCAACAGTTGTAATAAACTTAGGGGGTTCAGGCACAGGGTTACAGGTGTGAGTTAATAAATTGTACATCCGGAGGGAAGAGAGGGACATGATGGAGTTGTCCTTATTGTGTCTCATGTGTTTGATGTGTGAGGCAGGCAGGTTGGAGAAGATGTGGTCTTTAGGACAAAGACAGAAGAAGGAAGGTATACCATCTGACCAATTAAGGTAATGGTTGGTGATTTGATCGACTGTATGAACTGCTTGCATTGTCACAGGTCTTTCTCCCAAGCATTCCAGCAAGTTGATTGCATTTGGGACTTAAGAAAATGCAGATGGGCCATAGTGGGCCATGCCAGTGGTGTGAGTGAGCTTGTGGGGATTGATGGTTGGCAGATTTGAAGGCAGAGGAATGAAGAGGGTATTGATGACATTGGTGAAGGTGAATGAAGCAGTAGCAGCAGTTGCTGCAGTTGCTGCTTGCTGCTTGCTGAAGAGAGGTTGAATGACCTAGACTGCTATATGTCTCTGGATAGGAAACTAGCAGGTCAGCAACACAAAAAAAGAAAATGAAGGGACAATTGGTTCATTCCAGGGGGAATTCATAGAGTAGAGCTCCACAGAAGAGAACTACAGGACTTACTGGAGGTGAAAGAAGGATGATCTAGAAGAGCTCCTAATGCTTCAGACATAGCTGATGAGCACAGGACTTGATTCTTCACAGACCAGGAGAGAAGGATGAAGAGATGATCACAGACATGGCTGAATCACTGATGAAGAAGAGCTGAACTCAAGATGGATGGATGATAGATGGTAGATTGATAGATGTGTGAAACACAACTTTTATAGTCTGGGCACACCTGAGACTCTAAATACATGTAAAGAGCACAACTGGATTGAAAACTGAATCATTGAATCTACCTATCTGGTAACCAGATGGACGAGACTGGATCACCTGTATGTACAAATGAAAGTGTCCAGTGTAGTAAAATGAAGGTTTGACTTACCAACAGGTGATGGATGAGGACAGATTGGATTGGATATGAAAACTGGATCACACAGGATATGCTGGATACAAGGACAGGAAACTACCATTCCCTACATCATGCTTCTTTCTTTTCTCTTGCCCTTTCTCAGAGCATTTACCTTCTCATCATTTCCTCTTTTCATTTTTATCCCCATCATTGCTACCTTGCCCTTTCTGTTGGTCTGAAAATGAGGGATCACCATTCTTGTGTTTGATGTTAGAAACCTTGTTGGTCCAAGGAGCATCAGTTTTCTTCTTGCTTATCTGTTGCTACCAGGCAGCACTACAAAGCTGTTCTAGCTCAGGGATATTGGGGAGTTTCTTCAAATTATCATCAGCAGAGCCAAGGTTGGCATTTATGAGTTGGGTGGTGAAGTCAGTGTATTTTGGAAGCTTGTGTAGAATGAACATGACTTGCAGTTTGTCTGAGATTGGGTAGTTGAACACCTTGAGATTTGGAAGTGAGCATTCAGCTTCACAAAGGCCTGTGCTGAATGGTTGAATTTGGGAATGGTGAGGGCATTGATCACTTTGAATTCTGTAAAGGTGAAGTAAATGGAGGAAACATTGTAGGCTTTCTTGATTTCCTCTCAGAGGGCAAGAACACCAATGGCCTTCTCAAAGTGAGTTTGGAGATTGGCTTCGATTCTAAGAACCATAGCTTCAGTGGCCCTATCATTGTTGTCATTCCAGGTATCAACCTTTTGCTGCATCTCAGCAGCAAGAGTAGCAGCAGTGCCTTCAGAAGGGGAATCAGGATGACTGTGATATATCATCATGCTCTAGAGACCTTGAGATTGAAGGTATGCCTTCATCTCTTGAGACCATCATTTGTAGTTGGAGCCACTGAGGCAGGGAATCTCTTTCAGAGTAGAGAATGTAATGGTAGAGTATCTAGGGGTTAGACATTAGTGACCTTGTTCAAATAAATGAAAGAGCGTGGGTGAACCACATCAATGCTTGAGTGTCCAGAGCCCAAGATTTTGGGGTAACATAGTCTCCCCCTCCATCAGAGGTTCTCTGTGGTGAATAACTTGAGTGTTTCCACATCTAAGCTTTTACCAACACAGTAAACTGCATAAGGCTACCAAAATGTTCAATGATCTGAGTATTTTCACATCAAGATCAGACTAGGTTTGCCTATGGATTTGAGAGCATTCTATCTGTCAAGATGCAACAAGGAAACAAAAATAGCATATTAAAGAAACTGTGGATGTCAAGAGTAATGTAAAAGATGTCAAAAAGGCATGAACAAATATGTATAGAACAGTCCCTGACCAGGCTAACAGGTATCAGTTAGGTCAGAGGTTGATTCCTCAACTCTGAGTTAAAGGCAACTCCTTTACATCAGGGTTGATTCAGGAGTGTTGAAGTATTAATATTTAATTAATCAAACACTAAGTCTTGTGCTCTGTCAATGCAGGCAGATCATAGTGTTAATACACTATTCATGTTACTAAAGGAACAGGTCAAGCATTAGCTGTGACAGAGTAATGAGTCAGTTACAATTACATAACAAAAGTGAAATGAAATTATGCTACTCAAACCATCAACTAAAGAACAATCTAGACAAAGTCTATATGAGTAAACCATGAGATCATAGGCCTCATGCTTTGCAGTACAGTGGTGGAAGGTACACCCTGCAGTGTTTGCAAGTGATTTCTCATTATTTATTGAATGGTCTAGTATATCTGAGGAAGCATTTTATATGGCTCCATTATTAATGTTTTACAATCTTGTTACATCATGTTTTA
>JBBPTO010000633.1:0-25404 GCA_038094155.1 Pulveroboletus cf. aberrans
GCTGCAGCTCTCGCGGGTTGGGGGGTGCGGGGGGCTCCGAGACGAGGTCGCCGTACACGGCCATGGAGACACTCTCAAAGTCGCCGCGGACGATCATGAGTCGCGTTCCGAACTAGATGGAGAGTCAGGGGGGGAAGTGGGGGGACGAGGGAGAGACGTGCATCGGCACCCATGTCGATCGCAAACTCGGTCTGCCCACCCGAGTACGCGATCACGGTGGGGATGAGGGCGTTGGGGGCCTTGAGCTTGGGCTTTGCATCCTGGGAGGCTGGGAGCGGGTGGGCGTTGAAGTAGACGTCGACGAAGAAGGAGTCGGGCTCGGTGCGTCTGGAAAGTGGGGTGAGCGTCGGGACGGGGCAACAGAGGAGACGTACGCGAGGATGTCTGGGCAGTTTGCAAACGGACTGGCGCCGGTCGGAAAGATCTTGACTGCGCGGACTCTGCACGGCGAGGCAAAGCGGACCGCGGCGAGGTTGGACGGCCCGAGTGGTCTGAGGTCGCACCACTGAAGCAACATGCTGTTTGTGTGTGTTTGGCATGTCTGCCGGGGATGTTGTCGCGTGCTCGGATTGGCGTGACTGCGCACTTCCATGAGTCCCCCGACGACCATCAAACTCCCTCAGCTCTCTCTCCCACACCAGGGCATCGGCCGAAAGCGGAGCGGCAGCCTCGTCAGAGTCGAGGAGGTCGGCGGTCGCCTCGAAGAGCTCCTCGACCGAAGCGCCTACCTCAACATCAACGCAAACTGGGTCGACTCAAAGGGTCCGTCTCACCACACACTCCCTCTCTTCCGCTCACAGTCCGTCCCACAGGCGCGTGGCTAATTCACGTCGTCCTCGTCTTCACCGGCAAGATCATCATCGACACCATCCCCGGCGTCACACAGCAAATCAGCTGGACCCTCGTCAACTTGATATACCTCGCCGTGAGTGTTTTTGGCCTCCCCCGAGACCGAACCCACTCAACCCCTCTAGTTGTCTTACCTCATGTTTCACTGGGTAACCGGCATCCCCTTTGACAACGACCTCCACGCCGGTGCATACGACGATCTCACTCTTTGGGAGCAAATCGACGACGGCGCCCAATATACCCCATCAAAGAAGTGGCTCTTCACCGCACCCATAGTACTGTCAGTGTCCACCACAGCCGCGCCTCCCACTCCTTCTGACACGTCACCCTCAGTTTCCTCGTCTCGACACATTACACTAATTACAATCCCTGGCTGTTTGCAGTCAACCTCACAGCTCTCATCGGACTCGCCATCGTTCCCAAGCTCCCTCAGGTCCGTATCCACTTTCCATCCAAACTAGTCTGCGCGAGGTTCACTCCCGCCCAGCTTCACCGCCAGCGTGTCCGTTTCATGGCAGAAAACGGTTCAGGAATGGTCACTCCTGTCACACCCAGTTTTTCCCATGCCGAGCAACTCCACCACATCGACGCATCAAACGCCACCAAAGCGCTTTCCCAGTAGCACCGACACAATGGACTTGTTTATACAACTCGATTTTAGACACCGCTCGTCGTGACCCATCTCTCCGGACCAAAGTCGCTTCGTTTCTAGTGGAACGCGCAATGATAAATTCCCCTCTAATGGTGTAAATATCGGCATTGTAATGCAAATCGGAGCTCTCGTGCGATATCCCCCCGTTTCACCCCGATGCGATCACTGGACCCGAAACTTCCTTATACAGCGTAAGGCGCATCCTGATAAGCAAATGCGTCATGCGGTCCTACCAGATGAAACCTGAAAATCTACGCACAAATTCCGGAGGAGCATCAAGATAGTAACTTTTCCGACGGCCGGGATATAGATGGATGCCTGTGCAAAATGAATCCACACGACTCGGCTGACACGCGGCATCCAACCTACCTTGTCTCTGACGTCTTTCTCAAAGTTCTTGTCTGCTGCCACATTCACTGCGACGCAGCCCTCCTTTAGCCATTCCGTCTTGACTTTGTAGTCGGCATTCGGAACCGCCGAGATAACGGCGTCGGACAGTGCCAAGCACTCCTGCAACGACAGTGGACACGGGTGAGCGACATGATGGGGCAGGTATTTCCGAGCCGTGTCGGGCGACGTGCGAGGCCGTTTCGTATATTCCTGTCGCCAAAAAGAAGCGGTGAGCGATTCTCGTGTTTCGGGCACCCCGTTTCAGGCGTCGTCTCGCACCTGGATGGAATCGATGTCCACGGAAAACACGCGGGCACCGTCGTTGGCCAACAGCGCTGCGAGCGGTCTGCCGACGACTTCGGATCTGTTGGACGGCTAGGAGGTGAGCCGTCGGGGGACCTGCATGGACCCGAGGTCCTCACCGGTTGATGACCGTCACCGTCTTGCCGTAGGCGCGGTCACCGTACGCGAGGATTTTGTTGTAGATGCCGACGTACTCGAGGCATTTGACGACGCCGAGGGACGTACACGGGAGGATGGACTTGACCATCCCCGGAGGGGGGACGTCATTCTTTGTCTGGACCTGCGGTACGCCCGAAGGGACAGACGATGTGAGAGACTTGGGCTCTATGAATCGAATACTACGTTGTCGAGATGTCAACGCAGGGACAGCGTCGATCTGAGCTGCAAGCAGTAATGAAGGAAGCGAACGATCCCTCACTTGTGATACAGATTGTAGTGAAACTTGAAATGAAGACCTTCGACGTCCTTGAGCGGCGAAACGATCTTGGAGACAAGCAATGACACGCAAAGGCCACTAGAAATCTGTCGCGACCCACTTGGTGTAGATAATGATCCTGTGAACCGTGTCCCACTCCAACGTCAGTGACGATATTCCGGCCAATGCGTCGATCCAAGTCATGTACGTGCCTGCTGTCCACCGTAGATCGGGTAATACACCTAGATCCCGATCGTGAGCTCGAGCAGGACGTCCATGTCGAAAAGTGACGAACTCACCATGATCCCGTCCACCTCTGGATCCTCGTTCGCCTCAATGATCGCCTCCTCCACACCCTCCCCGTCTGCCCGCGCCCCGTTCCCGTTCCCGTTGACCACGTCCACAGCCGACCCAACGCACCTCAGGACGAACCGGACGCCCAGCTCGTCACACTGCTTCTTGGTGAACTCGGCATAAAACCTGCTCGGGGCAGACGACGTCCCCAAGATGCCCACGAGCGTCGGTGATCCGCGGGGGGCCAGCCTGAGCGCAGCGGTCTGGACCTCATTCCGGAAGGCGTCCGCGATCAGGTCTGCCTTGAGAAGCACGCCTTTGCCAGAGTCCAGGGACATGTCGTGGTGGTCTCTTCTTCTTCTTCGTTTCCTCTTGTACGGACGCGGTCAACGGCGAGTCACGGTCAAGTTTTTTTTTTGATCGGCGCGGTCGTGTTCCGTAGATCAGTATCACGTGGCTGGACGGATCGGGAGGTTTCGGCCTCGGCGACGTCGTCTCGATGAGTCAGTCGCAGTGACATGGATCGAGTGTAAGCGAACAATAATCTAATCTTTACGTATACCCCGCCAGCAGAGCCCTGATGAAGACGGTCATCAACGTCGCATGGGTTGGGCACGTCCAAAAACCATTCAAATATGAACAATCAGGCTACATGGTGCATAGGACGAAACTGAAAAGAAAGCTTATCGCCAAGCTGTCCGACCATGAAAGACTGCATGTAAGCGGCGTGAAAGAAGAAGAGAACGTCGGGACCCTTTCAAGTGAGCGAGGGGGGTGACCATCATCCTGACGCAATATAGGCCGCTTTGACAAATAAAGTAGCGAGGTCAACGAGCACCGCACGAACAAGAGAGACACCCCCTATGCACCATGCGCATCACCATTAACGAGGTCATGGTTCGAGGCCTCATCGTCAAACTCCTCCTCCTGATCGTTGCCGATCCCATCCGGCTGACCCGGGGTCTCGTCGTCGTCTTCATCCATGAGTAACGCCGCTCTCTGGAAAATGATTGCCCTCATCAGCGGCCACGCACCGGCACACGTCCACACGCACCTTCATCGCCTCAGCCTCGTTTGAATAATGCCGTCCGCGCGCTCGCACGAACGCAGCATGCTTGGCAGCAGCTACCCGTTCCCACAGATCAGCGCCAACCCCTCGATCGAAAGCAAAAAAAACGAACCTTCCTCATCCATCTCCTCCGTCTCCGGCTCCTCCCCCGGCTCCGCGTTGATCGCCCTTATCTCCCCCCTCGCCTCGTTGGGCAAATTAAAAGACGTACTTCTGCTCGACGCCGCGCTCCCAGATCGTCCTGACGAGGTCCGTCCGACGCTCGACAAAGACGCCCGGCGAGAGGACGGACCCGAGGCGAGCATGCTCGTCGGAGACTCGGCGCGCGAACTGGCGGCGGCTGGTGAGCTCGCACGTGCGCCTAGATGAAAGTCGGGTATATCTAACGCATCATCATGAGCGTCAATCACGCGTGAGGGGGACGGATGCAGATCGGAAAGAGGAGGGAAAGAAAGGGGTCGACGCATCCGTCGTCCATCGTCCATGGGGCGCCCGCAGGTTGAAACGACGTACCACCCTCGACCTCATCCGTCTCGGCATTGTACCGCACGTACGGCGTCTTGGGCTCCGTGATCTTCATCAGGCTGTCCTTTTGAATCTCCGTCAACGCGATGTTGGCCTCGTCCCATTGCAAACTGCTAGAATTAGACGTGGTTAAGCCTATCTACGTCACCTGGAAATCGAGAGGACGACAGACTGCTGTTGTTGCCCCGCAGATTGTGGCGCGGCGTTCTTGAGGATACCCTTGGGTTTCGGTTGGGACGCGGAACGGGGGAGCGGGGAGAGATGTGGGGGATCGTTTATGATCTCGACGGACGACATGGCGATCGCGTGCGTCTGCGTCAGGGGCTGCGTCGATGGGACGGACGACTCGGGTGGATCTCCCAACTTGAGTTCCCTCTCGCAAACCGTGCGAACATTATGCCTCTCTCGACACTGACATGACCGAATACATCTTCCTCTCATCGTTGGACATGCAACTTGAACCCGCCTCGGATGTTCCCGCAGATAGGATGATAAAGTTCGCTCCCGAAAGGCGACTCTACCTCGACGAGCTGCAGCACGGTTGCGGATGAACTGCTGGGTCCACTGGAGATTCTACTCTATAGTATCCGTTGGACCGTCATCATCCTACACTGAGAGCCGTCCTCTCGACGCCACCCCGTACCAACTTCGCTCCTGAGCGATCGTTCCTGCCACTAACGCGCACGTCTTCGACGGAGCGTCAGCACCAGTTGCATCACAACCAAAGATGAACTGCCGACGAGCGCAACGAGCTATCGGGACACGTCAGTACGCTGCCCGGCGGATAGACCGGCTTGATCGCACCCCATTGAAGAGCGAGGGTTTCCACCACTCGTACTCCGAGGTCAATAACGCGCCCGATAGGGGAGCCCCTTTGACCGGGTCGTTCAAGGGACAGCACGAGATGATTCCGGGGGAGACATACCGAGGAGAGCACCGATCCCGACGATCATCGTTGCTATTCCCAAACGAGCACTAGGCGGTGAGATATCAGCATTTCGATGTGATGGATCGGGCGTTGGGCAGGACGAACCCGATCTCGGATAGATCACTCGTCAGCAAGGCCGCGAGGGGGGCCGACAACGCGACGCCTGTGAATGGTCAGATCGTCTCAGTCCTTCAGACCTAACAAGGGGGCTCACAGATGCCACAAAAATAGCCGTATACCGTCCCGAGCACCACAAACGACGCGACCCCGCTTAAACCAATCATGCCAAGAATGACAATTCCACACACAGCGGTCGCTACAGTAATGAGCACAGGAACGCCGACGTAGGGCGAAATGAATCCGGCAGACAGACGACCTAATAAACCACCCCCGTGCAGAAACACAAGCTGGCCGGGTAAGGTGGATAATACGTGCAGTAATAAAAGGGCACGTACAGAATAGAATGAGAATGTTTCCGAGTTTCCATGCATGACTGAATCCAGTTGGAAGTAAAAGAATGGGTAGTAAAATGCGACCTGATAAAATAGAATCCTACCAGATGGGTAGTATTGCTCGTCAGAAACAACGATGGCAAGCAGATGAAGGAAATACCTACCCGACGATCATCAAACAAAAAGGCGCATCATGCAGGATACCCCTTCCCACCGACAAGTAATTTACGGGACGACGAGGCGGATCCAATCGCGTGCGCATAAGGAGACAGGCAATAAATAATAGGCTGCTGATGAACGCAGCGCTTATTCGTACACCGTTGGCGAAACCTACGCTCCGGTTGAACAAGTAGTTCAGCATGATGGGATGCACGATCGCTCCAACGGAGGACCCGGAAGCAACCAGGCTCATTGCAAGCGTACGGCGTCGGTGGAAATAGTGAGACGGCACCGCTAGCGTTGGGATGTACATCAAGCCTTGACCTACTCCGAGGAGAAGTCCTTGAATAAGTATGATCTGTCCTTCCGTGTCAGTGGGGACCGTATAATATCTCACCGACAGACCTGGTAATATTGACCTGTTCGGATAAACGAGAGCATGAACAATGCGATCGATTGCAATAATGATCCTCCAATCATTAGATGGTAGCTTGTAGGGGTTAATATCGAGTGACAGAAAACGTTTCAGTAATAGAAACTTACAAATAACCACGATCGTAGATTATCCCAGCAATAAGACTGAAACTTGTGACCATACAGACACTAATGCCTCCTATCCACCTATCAAACAAGCTTTCATCTCCCTGCAGATACTCAAAGGCCCACGTACGATATCGCAGATGACGACTCGTTGGTCAGATATTGTAAGGTGTAAAATTCTACAGCCCGTCAGCACAACGTCAAGGAATTCTCAGGAAGCTCAATACCTTGATAAACGCCAAACGACGTAGTATATCTTTTTTTTTGGCCATCGTGAGTGCACCGTCACTCGTAAAGTCAAAAGTCACACCTACCCGAAACCGCAGAATTGCACCAATGCGCTATCATGACAGCAAACCGATCGTTTCAGTCGAGAGACCCGAGAACCGCTGGTCCGTGATACTCACGCTCCAATGACCGTGCACCATGCCGCGGTGCCACCTTCCGGGAATTGGTCTATCACGGCTCTCGTATCATCGATATCGTTCAGATACTTCTTTTCATCCGAAATGACGCATGAGGGGATCTCTGCAGTAGTCTGTCCAGACGGATTGCTCGAGGACATCATGGGAGGAGGACTCAACCGTGAGGGAATTGCTCAGAGTCCAGAAGGGCCGTTCATGGTCATCACTGCTGGGAAGAGTATTATATCAAAAAACGTACGTGGCTGGTGAGTCACCAAGACACATCGGGCCTAACACGGAAAAAGATAAGCCATCGAATCAGGTATTGCTCATATGGATCACCCGGGATGCACGTCGAAACTCGAGGTGGCACTTCCCGGCGCGCCGCATTCCCGCCAGGGGCTGGCACCCGAGTCTGGCGCGCGTTTCAGCCACAATTTTGACTCCAGTGATCTCGGACCCTGATGATAAAGGATGACGACAGTGCGGCATAGCTTGCCCACTGAAGCAATGATTGAATATCGAGGCACGATCAACTTTCAACTTCTTGTTCACTTGAACGAGGCCCTTTCTGCACCGTAAGCAATTGGCGAAGTAAAAGAAGCCTGTCTGTACTACACCCTGTTACAGACTCAACGCACGTGCCGCCTACCATGGAGCACTGCTCTGAAGGGCGTAAAACAGGGTTTTTCTTTAAAAAGAAAGGGGGAGCTTGTGACGACTCCCACTCGGAAGCTGCAAACACCGTATACACCAAGTCGCCGATTACCTGACCTGAATGTGGGAGGAAGAAGGTCAACTGGACGTCTGGGTGAGATCAGCTGGGACCAGAGCCCCAAAATCGAGATCGTATGTACCAAACGAGCTGACATCGACGTATCACCACTCGTGTACATCTTCAGGGTGTATGTCAGTTGGCGTACGTGCGATGCTTACCGAGTGATCATGGGTCTGCGTAGACTTGTTACGGTTGCATGTTAATCGTTGTTGTCTCGACATATGCCAGATTCAACTTTCTCCGCATGCCAGTGGATGATAAGCCTGAGGGTTTGACGTATAGCCACCTTTCTGTCAAACTCGTGGCACAAAAGGATCCCCCCCTGTCCGTCTGCAATAACTCGTTTTCGCGACACTGAGACATCGCTTCAAAATATGTTAGCGAACGATACTATCTTTCGACTGGTGTTGCAAAATGACGGGGAGTTGCAAATCTGTGTCTAACTCACACAACATCACACCTGGAGCGGAAAGCTTGTAGATCTGAGATTCCATACCATCGATTAACATGACTTTTTTTTTCTGGATGAAAATGTGCGTGCTTGTCGTCCGGCATCTCATTTGCAACTCATGGTCATACTTTTTCGGATTTGATTGTCAGGGCAGGATCCAAATCGCAGTAAAAAAAATCAAATTTTCTCTTGGGTATATGACTGTTTGTCATGTTTGTCAGGTGGAACAACCACTGATGCCAGCATAAAGAAATTCCATAAGGTGATCGTGCATCACGCGTGACACTGCTGAGCGGACACAGCGGAGTACATTTTGGTGCTATGTCACAGTGTGACATCACGTCCGAGTGCAGGTGGGAAGTTTTGCAACTCCCTGTCAGTGTCACCTCCTGCACCGGCTCCCTCTGGCAACTTCAATACATCGTTTCAAGCCCCAGTTTTATCGAAAGATTCTGAGGGAACACAAACTTGGGGACGTCGGATTAATATTCAACCCTGAGTGTCTATAATCCAACCGAGAGCGAGACGCGACGTAAGCTCTGCTCGGAGCTCAGAAGACACCGTGCCTTGAACCTGACTAGGAGATCAGGCAGGCGGAGTAGACCACCGGGGCTTGACTTTCCCCGTGCTGGGGTAGCTGATAAGCTCCATTGAAATTTAGGGGTCCTGAGGCAGACAGGGCCGTTCCCGGTCCAAAAACACCGCTGTTTTCGACAGGAGTTGTCTGATAATATTATCCTGCACGGGGTGTCTGCGTTTAGAGAGAAATTAGACGGACGCACAACAACCGGATCCATATCTCGTTCTGGTCTAAATGTCGTACTAAGCGTACCCCGATTTCAACTTCCACCACATGGAGGCCAATCCGGAATATCGATGCAACCGTTGTGAGATCACAACAACCCGTTCATCAACCGCTGCCCGACGCTCTCAGGTTCCTGTCTCGCCATCTCGATGATGCTCAGCAGCTTCTTGATCCCGATCAACATCGGCAACGTTGGCTTCTCCGCCTCGCTCGCGGTCGTGGGAAACCCAGCGCTCGACAGACGTTGGAGCGTCCCCGCCTCGCCCTCGGTCGTCGGAAACTCAGCGCTCGGCAGACGTTGGAGCGTCCCCGCCTCACTCTCGGTCGTCGGAAACTCAGCGCTCGGTAGACGTTGGAGCGTCCCCGCCTCGCTCGCGGTCGCCGGAAACCCAGCGCTCGACAGATATTGGAGCGTCCCCCGCAGCTCATCTTCGTCCGCAAACAGCGACACCGAGCGCAGTACAATCTCGAGTTGGCTTAGGTGGGAGATCGGAGGCACCTTGATCGTCGCGTCAAAGACTTCCGAGAACCCAAGGTCCGTGATGTGTTGCCCTAGCGACGATGTCGCGAGCACCAACAACCGCCGACCCTACAGTTCAGGATACTCAGAACCTGCCCCCCCACAGTACATGACATTGCTCACCTTGGGAGGTTTCCGCGCGATGAGGACCAATAGCGTTTGAAGGACGGCATTCGAGAATCGGTTTCCCATGTACGTCCAATCTGCCGGTATCGACACGTGAACGTCCCCCTCTGCGGTGGAGTCGCCATAAACGCACCTAACAGACGCTCTAGACTGTCCACGACGATGACACTCAACGGACTCTTGTAACTGTCAGTAAACGTCTTCGTGATGGCAGCGATTTTTTGTTGTTCAGAAAAGCCGACCATCCTGTCGGGCGAAATAATCTTCACGAATGGGAATTCTGACTGCCATGCGATCGTGGTGGCCAAGACCGTTTTTCCAGACCCAGGCAGCCCATTCAACAGGATGCTGACCCGCGGCGTCCGTTCCGACTTGGCAACTTGATTGACGAATAGCTCTCCCTTCTTCAATATTTCCTAAAGCGCATCTCAGTTGAGTCCCAATGGCACAGACCGCCTTCGCAACCCACGTGGATCTCGGAATCAAACTCGATGATGCCGTTCTGAATCACTTCCTGTATCTCCTCCTCCGAAGCACCGTACGCGGGTTTAATTTCCTCGAGCGCTTGGAAGAAATCATTCCTGTTCACTCTCAAATTCTCCACGTCGTCCGAGATGCCTGCAAAAGTCCCGACCTTGACGTGCCGAGTGAACGCAAAGCTCGTCGCGCTCTTGACGAAACCCTCGATCTCGGCGCCAGAATAGTTTTTCATCAGCTGCGCGAGCTCGAGGAGGTCGACGCCGTCATCCATGACCTTGTTCGCGCGCATCTTGGCCGTGTGTATGCGGAGGATTTGGTACCGACCATCGGCATCCGGAAGCGAAATTTCCATGTGGACTTCAAGACGACCTGGTCGTAGTAGTGCCTCATCGATCATGTCTAGCCTATTTGTCATGCCAATGACGAGGATATTGTTTAGCGTGTCGACACCGTCGATCTGAAACCAGAATGAATGCGGCCGAAGGCTGCAAGTGACGTCCGTACCTTTGACAAGAGTTGGTTGACGACGGTGTCGCCCACGCCAGTCCCACTATTCGTCGAGCCACGGTGTTTGAAGATGGCGTCCAGCTCGTCGAAGATGATGATGTGTAAGCCACTCTCGTCGCCCTTCTCTTTGTACTGTGATCTCTGTTATTAGTATGAAACAATGAGAAACGTATGGGTGCTCGCCTCCTTCTCTGCATCTTCGAAGAGCTTACGAATGTTCTCTTCAGAGGCACCGACGTACTTGCTCAGAATTTCGGGCCCGTTCACTATCTTGGGCTCTCGGGCGTTCAGCATTTTCCCGATTTGGCGTGCGATCAAGGTTTTACCCGTTCCGGGAGGTCCGTGTAGCAGGATACCTGTGTAGTGCACAGTCATTGTGTGATCTACTGCGCAAAGAGTGGACAAACCTTTAACATGTTGAATCCCGAGTTTCTCGACGAGGGCTGGAGGAAACACGCGCGAAGCAAAGGCACGACGGAATATGTCGTTAAACTCCTTGTCGAGACCGCCGATGCCCATGTCCTCGAACTTGAAGTTAGGGGCGATGATCGCGTTCGTAGCGGCTCTAGTGGGAGTATGACATTGTACTTTTAGGCTACACGTCGATGAGCCTACCTCTTTGCACTGGCCTTGAGCCTCAACGGACTGCCGCCTTCCTTCACGATGGTGATGTCGGTCTTTTGCATCAACACGCCCATCTCTATGTATCTCGAATTGTTTCTCTGCCCGCCCCTCTGCCCGTCAGCGAGCTCCAACACGCCCAGAGATGCGACGGTGAGCTTGAGCTTATCGCCCTTGAAGTCGACGGTGAGAACCCCGCCCGGAGCGAACACAAGGCCGCTGTATGCGTTGAGGAACCTGGATATGAGCTCGTCCTGATCGTATGGCGTCGGATTCTCGTAATTCTTCTTCCAAAAGCTCGCAACGAAGTCGATGGATTGCAGAAACGGCGGGGCGTCTGGATGGGGTGCGGCGGGGAGTAGCTCGACGGTGACCTGGTCCCCGGAGAGAGAGAGCTCCATCCACTGCCTGAGCGACAACGAAGCTCCCACAGTGCCGGGGGTGATCGACCCAGAGTTGTCATGACTGTCAACGGGTTGGGCGACGTAACATCAGAGGCCAAGGTGCGACGCACCATGTCGTGACGGGGTATCGACCCTTAACGATGACGTGTATGCCGGTGGGAAAGTCGGATGGGTGGACGATGAGACAGTTCTTGAGCGCGAGGGTCTCGTTGGGCGTGCCGACGACCGCGTAGCTGGCACGTGGTTCGTGAACCGGGGACGGACGAGGGTGATCGGAACGTACTTCATCCCTGCGCGGGGCGGCGCAGGTTTACGATCGTACGATCGTTTCTCGAACAGAGTTCCGGATGGGTCGTTGTAGTGTCCCGCATGTGGGCGCGCGTTTGGCCGTAGCCCGGACGGAATGCCGTCTGGTATGCGCTGGTATAGATTCGGCTGGGAATCGGGGGAGGACTTGCCAAAGAACGAAGACATGAGAGGAGGCGAATTACGTCAGCATACCCTGTCGCGTCCACCTTGGGCTCTAGCAGCACCTCCAACATGACCTCGATAGCTAGGCTGATCAGCGACAGTCTGGGCGACTTGCCCGTCGACCGTCACTCATGCCAGCTGCTTGGTCCCACTGCACTGGTGAGTTTGCACCACCCTGTCAGCCCCACGTCTAATGTCCACCACAGGTCGTCCAAGCCCTCATGGGTATACTTGCAGTCCTTTCTCTCGTCTACAAGAGACACCGCGAAACACAGAAACGTCCATGGAAAATATGGTACCTCCCAGCCGCAGTGCCAGCCACCCGCTCACTGGACGCTCTACAGGCTCTTTGACGTCTCCAAACAGCTTTTCGGCCAAATGTTTGTCCACGGCGTCAACGTGCTTATATCCGACCTTGGGTCATACCGTTCTGCTGGAAACGCTTGTACATATTATTTTTTAAACTTTCTTCTCGATACCACTCTCGGTGAGTTTGGACGCCCACTTTCGACTGCGTGTCTGACGCAGTCGGATTCTCAAGGCGTCGGACTAATCTACGTCGTGTTGCAAAGCTTCACCTGGCTGCTTTCAAAGAAGCTTGGCATCAAAGGTTTGAGGACCGGTCAGTATGGCAACCCGCCTTCCACCTCGTATTGGGCCCGTCAAACTGCCGTATACGTCTTCTCCATCTTCCTCATGAAATTCCTCGTCGTCGCCTTCTATGCTTCCTGGCCAGGTTTGTCCTCCATAGGTGACTGGCTCCTCAGCTGGACCAAAGTGGGCGGCGACGATTCCGTCCAAGTCATATTGTGTGCAGCCTCCCTGGTTTCGTAATGCCTTCTTATGTATCATTTTCTAGCGTTATGGGCATCTTTCCCATGTTCATGAACATCATCCAGTTTTGGTTGATCGACTCCATCGTCAAAGCATCAACCACAACAGCTTCTCGCTCTGTCTCCCCGTGTAATTCAGATTCCCAAGATCGAGAACCTCTATTCATCTCGTCCGACGACGACGACGACGACGTTCCACCACGAGACATCGAGAGTGGCTCTCGGTCGGCCACAACTTCGGATTCGCATACCCTTGTAGACACAGATGTCAGTAAGACGAAATCACCAACCACTGCGTCACCCACACCTATGACCACAAAAACCCAGGGGGTCGTGGCGCATAATTACCCACCCGACAACATTGATGGTGCATCGTCATCACTGGCTGCTCGGCACAAATACAGACGGTCCTCGTTGACGTTGCTCGATCTTCCTGTATCTTACTCCGCCCCGCCAACGACCGGTATGCTGGATCTTGGGCGCGATTCCTCCCGCCGGGCCTTGCTTTCCACGTCGTATACCAGGGAAGCCGTCGCCGTAGATGCCGTAGAGTTTGACGCATGGGAAAAGGATGATTGGGAGGAACGGAATGGTGAAGGGTGGAGCGGACGACGATCCGAACGCAACAAGATACCTGTCAGTGCGAGATAACCGAGTCTCGGCAATCACGACCTTCCGTTTAGTGCTGCTATCTGGACGTATGTATTATATCTCTGATAATCCTTTCATTCTATGCTATCGAATCCAGTGCGAGTAGTGCCCCTGAACTGATCGTCGGACGTGTTTTTGTCGAAGGCGTGTCGTACACGCGGCCCGTGTGACAAGTCGCCAATTCACAGCTTTCTGTCACCATCAGCGCTCCCACCCTTCTTTTTTTTCACCCAGTCGAGTCCGAGAATTTTTGGTATAGATGCAATGATGATGGTCGGAAATGTACCTTCCAATCACCTAGCGACCGACGACGACGCGAATCCACCTAGTGGCGCCACCTTTTCACTCGAAAACATCCTTGGCGACGGACACGACGAGCTCGAGCATCCTGGGCTGAAACGACAGGAAGGCGACGGGTCCGACAAGGCTGCGGAGGGCTGGGAC
The DNA here is from genome assembly GCA_038094155.1 of Pulveroboletus cf. aberrans. Taxonomy (NCBI): domain Eukaryota; kingdom Fungi; phylum Basidiomycota; class Agaricomycetes; order Boletales; family Boletaceae; genus Pulveroboletus; species Pulveroboletus cf. aberrans. The sequence goes on from JBBPTO010000633.1 coordinate 14,072, forward strand.
GAGGAGTCTCCCGATCATCCGACGACGGAAGGACTCTGCGTCGAGTGCGAGGGTGTGTCTTCTTCAAAATATTTTCCCTCAACGGCCAGGGATGCTGACGCCCGGTCCGTGGGTCGGCGTCAACCATGACAGACCAGCCCATACAGCTGTCGTGCAAGGAATGCGGGGACGATTACTGCGAGGTGTGTTTCGCGGCGCAGCATCGCAAGGGCACGCGGAAAAAGCATGTCGTGACGCCCGTCACCGGATTCGTCAAGCGCACCGACAAGACACAGGCGGCGGACGGCGGAGACAAAAAGGACGAGGTACGTTCGCCGGCCTTGCGTGGGCTCTGTCTGACCCGTTTCCCTCAGGCCAACGGCGACATCGAGATGGACGCAGACTCGGACACCGAACTCGACCAGATCGCTTCCCGACCACCCGCAGGTCCGTCCACCGAGCCCCTCAGCACCCAACCCGTCCCCGGATCTGCCGTCGGCGACTGGTTCGTCGAGCGCGCCAAATACATTCCTCTTCGCCTCACCCTCGGTGAGCGCAAATACCTCCGCCTGCTCGACGCCGCACTCCAAGTGTCCGAGTATACCGACAAGATCGATACCCTCGGTTTTGGGCTCTCCAAAGCCAAACGGATCGTACACCAGATTCGCGAACTGTGCGCGATCCTGTCTGGGCTCATGCTCTCAGCGGATTACAAGCGCGGGCAAGAACTCTTTGCGGATCGGGATTTTCAGAAAAACGCCGACTTTTATCAACAAATATTCGAGCTCGGACGACGGCACAAGATCATGAATCCGGACAAGATGCGGACGACATATGGCAAGTTGATCTACCTCTTGCAGGTGAGCTGGGGCGTTGACCGGGTCGGATGCGGACGTTGACGTTCGACCGCATTGCTCAGGACAGTCAAGCGCCCGAGGTCAAGGACATGCTCAACTTCTCGTGCGTCAAGTCGATCAAGACGGTGTACAGCGTACTAGAACAAAACGACGCTCTCGCGCTCCTCCGCGATGACCTCGTCTCCGTCGCTACCAAAGAAATCTACGCCGACGGTCGTTCACGCCGTGAGGTCCAAAAAGACATCAAGTCCAAGGAACGTGCGATCGAGACGCTTGCCACGCGGTACCAACGCGATAAATTCGATCAAGAACAGGTCCGTCAGTGCCTGTACAGCATCGGCGATAACCACGCATTTCTGCGAACGAATCGAGACCCGTGTGATCGCATGATTCAGTACCTCAAGACACACTTTGATGCAATGCAGGCCAAGGATCCGAAGCACAGTTTGGCGATAAGGAGCGGGAGGGGCGGGGCGAGGCTCAGTCACGATCATGCCAAGCAATACGCGTACGTGTTACAGAGTCTGACGCTCTGGCGCGAGATCTTGCACGGTGCGTCTCTCTAATGTGTGTTCGCAAACGCCGGCCGACGCTGCGGACCAGACATGTTCCGGTTGTGGTCGCTTGCGGAGCAGGACCTGCTCTCTGAGATCGTCCCTTACCGACTGCGCGATACCGGTCAGGGCCTGAACAGAGTCCAAGCCGCACCAAAGACGCTACGCATGATGCACACTATCCTCCAGCGTGCACAGCACAGCGTCGGCTCCTGGGTCGGCTCCTCCGCCATCCATATGGGCGACCACAACGTCCCAAACGCGCTCATGTTCATCGGTCAGTCCACGCTTGCCCTCCTTCCTCGCTGCTTCTGATCCCGCAACAGACAAGTACTCCCAGATCTACCGCATCCTTCTCCCCATCTGCAACACCCTCTCTCAGATTCCCAGTCTAGCAAACAAACCCGCGCTGTGGTCATACATCGAAACCGAGTTTGGCTCGACGGACGGCTGCATGCACGAGATCCTCGCTGATTTCTTCCGGCACGGGTTCGACGGGTCCGGGGCGGACAACTTTTTCGATGCGGGGAGCTGTATCGACGGGCGGTTGACGAGCGCGTGGAATTGGTGTGCGCAGTTGGAGAAGAAGCGGTATTTCCCCGTATTCTTGTTGACTGGTGCGTTTTCGTTTTCTCGGATCGACACGCCGCAGTGTGATGTTGACGTGACTCGGGGCTGTCAGGGTTCATCGGGTTCGACGGCGAGTGGTGAGGCCTGGAGGTTCGGGCTTGGGCTTGGGGTGACATTGGGCACCTGGTGTGCTCGTCGGAGGGTCTTTGTTTTGCTTTGTTGTTTTATTATTTACTGCGCCTAGCGTGTACTAGCCCATGGGCACGAAAAATCTGTAATCCAGACCCAACCGTCGAGATGAGGACACTCATTGACACAAATACGGAACTGTGAGCACAGGATCGTTACACGCATCGGGGCAATCAGCTGTGATACGCATCAGTGGCGAGGAACTGGTTGCACCAATAATTTCGAGGAAGGCAATGCGTGCAACTGCTGTGACCAACTTTGTCGCATGGCATTCCTCCAAATCGTTGACGTAGCAAAAGCCCCGATGTTTTGGCGGTGCAGACCGCGCCGGCTCGGTTGATGGCGATGTCGGTCGAGCCAGATGCGAGGCGTTGTGCGGCGGCTGTCGGGACGTGAGCATGCGCTCGAGGATGAACTCGGTGTGCACACCTATCGACCCCCCTGCGGAGATGGGGCAGAATTCGAACGCGGGGTTGTCCTCGCCCATGAGGACTTGGAAACGATGAGTGAACGAATACAACAGGGCCGAATCGGTGACTCGGATCGCGCGCCATTCTATGTTACTTCCTCCGCCATCTCAGGTGTCACGCGATGCAGAAAATGGATGTACTCGTCGGCATGGAAGGCGCTCATTGACTCGGGACTCGCGTGCTTGGGACGCTGTAGAGCAACGCGTGAGCAAACTGGGAGTGCGGGAGTGTGGGTAAAATGTTCGCGTCAGGACTTTCATCTTGTCTAGCATGCCGTACGCTGAGACGAAGTCGTGCATGACGTGCATTCGGTGGGACGGCCGAGGCCATATGTGTACGCGCCGATATTGCCTGCCCACGACGGCTCAGAGAAAGTGTAGTAAAAGATGGCCGGAGGACGCACTATAATTGTTGGGTATCAAGCCGGCGACAAGCCGAGTTACATAAGCAATAGAGTATTATCGTATATTAGATGATAAGTAGGATAGGAGAGATAACGAACAATCAATCGTTCTCCCACCATCTGTCCGAACCTAAGAATAATAATACGTGACCCGCCGCTCTTCGACAATCCCATCCGTGCGTTTGCGCGGCTGCCGCGAGTCTTCGTGAAGGGCGCGACTCGGAAGAAACCAGTGACAACGGCCGTCATTGAGGGCATGTTCCAAGATATTTATCTCGAGGATTATCGTGAGCCTCGTCAAGCTAACTACGAGTCTCTTTTCTTTTTTTTTTTGCAGGTCGTTCTCTTCTTCCACCCATGTAGGTCTCCGGTCAGCCTTGGAATCATGATAGTTTGATGTTGTTGCTATAGGGACTTTACTTTCGTCTGCCCCACCGGGGTTGTTGCATTCCATGTCGTCCTTGGTCGGTGATCCAGGGACGACGGCCATTCACGATGAACAGGCATCTCGACTGATTTCCAGTACTCCCACTTTACTTGGGCTCAACAACCGAGGAAGCGAGGTGGGCTTGGACCTGACCTTCAACTTCCTCTGGTTGCAGACAGGAACATGCAAATCTCGCGCGATTACGACGTCCTCATCGAGGAACAGGGTATTTCTTTCCGAGGTCTCTTCATTATCGACCCGAAGGGTATCATAAGGTAGGCAGTGATGTCACTTGAAACCGTTGTATATTCAAAGTGGTCCTAGGCAAATCACGGTCAATGATCTGCCAGTCGGTCGTTCCGTCGACGAGACCATTCATCTGCTCGAGGCCTTCCAGCCTGCGGTTTGTAAGAGAATTTCGTGCATGGAACTTCTCATAACATAGTACAATAGGACAAGCACGGAGAAGTTTGCCCTGCCGGGCGCACTGAAGGCAGCAAGACGATAATGGCTGACCCCGAGGGGTCTCTGGATTACTTCACCACGGCGAACGAAGACGTCGAGCTGCAAAATGGCGCCTCCAAGAAACGAGCACGCAAGGATTAGACCAGCCATACTCTAAGTCGGTGAATAGAACTACATGTCGCATTGCTGTCAGGAACTCTTTCCGCATTTCACATTTCCCTTCTTCACTAATCACATTCCGTTTCTACTTATCACATATCGATGACATTCTAGGTCGTATCGAGGCCCTTCGCCACATATGACATCACCATACGTCATCTTACATACGCATTATGCAGCATGGTCTGTGTATCGACTAGGTACATACATATAAATAGTCGTACGATACACACGTGTACCCTAGTTTCGATATTATTACATCCACTCTCCGTTGCACTTTGCAACATACATAAGAACAACTGAGCTTCTATAAGCGAGTCTTAGGCCTGCTCGTCTCAGGTCTTTTGCTTGTTCTTAAGCGCATCCCAACAATTGCTATCATTTGAAAGTGTTCAATCGCACGCTATTTTTGATCTCAAAAATATATAACTATCGTCGTTGAGTGAAACGGAGGTGACTGTTGACATTCATCGTGCATAGCTTGCAAGAGTCTGCGACCTGCTGGAATATTCACAAGTAAATGATCCTCCGGATGAACTTGCCACTGGCATAGTCACTTACTATAACAAGCAACACTATCTCGGCGCGCGCCCGGAAGTTGAAGCAGCTAGTCCAGCATCACGCAGTTGCTGGGGATTCCATCATCGTCCACCATGGCGACGGTCGCTTCTCAGGTATCCGCCGCCCAAGCGGTCGGCGAGTACCTTCAATCCCCTGACGACCTCGTCAAAGTAGCCGCTTTCCGCAAGAAACTCGAGAAGGAAAAGGCCTCCATCGATGCGAGACTCAAAAGTGGCGTCAAGGAGCAACTCGACGCCACACGCGCGGGCCTCAGGAAGCTGCTCAGCACGCGGAACCACGTCCAGGTGTTCAAGGAAGAGATGCAAGCCATCGACAGGATGTGTTCGGATCCGCAGAATGTCGTGTCGACGTTTGACCAGATCAGCCGCGTACGTCCGTCACCGAGGTCGTCGTGAGCCGAGTCCCGAACGTTTTCGTCGCAGGTTTCCATGGTTCATCGGAACTTTGAGCAGACGGAGGACATGGTCAACAACCTGTTGGAGATGAACTCGAAGCTGGACGTTCTCGAGGAGATGCTCGCTACGGACAGCCGAGAGCTCGTCGGTCCCGCTCCCAACTTGCTTCACATCCATTTCCAGACCAATCGTCTCGAGGCGTTCCGCAATCAGACGATGCACCAAGCCAAGCAGGCCTCTGCTCAGTCTCGCCAAAAGCTGATTCGGGTATTCGAGAGACTGTCCCAGTTGATCATCGATTTTGAGACGTATCTCATGGAATTGGCGCGGAACATTCTCCCGCTCGTACGTGCCGGGTATCCAGACGTCGTCGTCAAGCTCGTCAAGATCGCAGAGTTTGAGGGAAGAGAGGACGAAAAAGTGTGCACCTTTTTTTTTCTCGACGTGCGGCCAGCCATTAACGTCGTTTCGCCAGGCGATCGCCATCCGTCTCGTCAAAAAGGCTGCCAAGATGGACGCGGCCTCCAAATTTAAATCCATGCAAGCCAACGCCCGCGTCATCAAGCACTACCGCTCCAAGATCACCAAGACCATCACGGAGACCATCCAATCCGCGTTCGACGACGCCTACGAGCGATACAAACAGGACCCAGGTGCATTCCTGGACAATCTTGGCTGGATATACCAGGATCTCATTCGCATCGAAAGCGACGTCGTGCCCTGCTTCCCTCCCAGTTACGACATTCACGCATTTTACGTCAAAGAGTATCACAGAAACTTGAACGCGACGCTCCAACGACTCGTCGAATCGGAGCCCGAGGCGAGCATCCTGCTGTGTCTCCATGCGTGGCTCAAAGAATACAAGAAGAGTATGAAGGAGCTCAACGTCCCCCCCGAGTTCATCGATCCGCCGCTCCTCAACGGCGAGGAGCAGACCCTCATTGAAGATTACCTGAAGCTCATCGTCAGGAAACTCGACGAGTGGTCCGCCAACCTCATCAAGACGGAAATTCAGGAATTCACGAGGCGATCGACACAACCAGAGGTGGACAGCGATGGGTTGTATGGCATGCAGGGTGCTGTCATCCTCTTCCAGATGGTGAACCAGCAGATCGAGGCAGCGATGGAGAGCGGACAGGGCGCCATCCTCGCTCGCGTCGTCGAAGAGATCAGTCGCGTCATGCGGGGCATACAGGACCAATGGACCAAAGTGGTAGAGGCGGAGCTCAAGAAACACACAGAGTCGAAGCCGGAAGAGATCGTCCCTGGACTCGCAGAGTACTGCCTCGCGCTCGCCAACGACCAGATGAAGTCAGCCGACAACACCGAAGCCCTTCTCACCAAACTAGAGCCGCTCGTCTCGGAAAAGTACAGAGTCCCGATCAACGAAAAACTTAACGATGCGATCGACGGCAACCTGGACGTGGCCAAGAAGTGCATGAAGACGTTTGTCGACATCATCTTCAACGACCTCAAACCGGCTACGAAGCAGCTGTTCCAGGCAGCCTGGTATGATGGCACCGTCGAACAGATCGTCGTGACGATGAAGGACTACACGTCCGACCAGCAGTTCGTCAAACCACTCTTGTTCGAGCTGCTAGTGGAAGACCTTTTGAACACCCTCCTTGTCACGTACCTCACCGGGCTTGCCAACTCGCCCAAGCTTCGCCTCCCGGCAGCGACGGAACGGATCAAGGCGGACATCAGCACCGTGTTCGCGTACTTTGGCGACTTCAAGCCGGACTCGGAGCTGGAAGGGTATTTCGAGGTGATCGAACACGTGCTCGCGATGCTGGAAGCGTCGAAGAGCATGGCGTTCTTGTTCTTTTGGGCATTCGCCAAAGTCCACGGACCGTGCATACCGTTCGTCGAAGGGCTCATGAAGGCGAGGGGGGACTTTGACCGGGCGGCCCGTCAGTGAGGTCATGGAGGCGGTCAAACGCAAGGTCAAGGAGGAGGGGCTGTCTGAACGTGAGCCTTCTGTCGTACGTTTTTCTCTCCGATGCTGACGTTTGGCAGCGCCGGAACCAACGATCATGAAGAAGATTGTGGTTCAGAGTGGCATCTCACGTTTCCTGCGGACATGACCGTCGTGGTTTGTTGTCGTACGCCTATCGTGATGGTTTCACTTTGCTCCATGTATTACTACGCCGCACTGTATACCAATCGAATTTATATGTCCTGTTGACTGTACGGTCTCGTGTTTGAACTGGTCCACATCTCGTTGTTGTAATACAGGCAAAGTACACTCCAAGAAGCAAACGAGACAGAAAGCTAACCAAAACACAAAAATTTGACCAATTTGTGCCAGATTGCTGTAGCCATTGCCGTTTCGCGTGCAGCGTCCACCTACAGAAAGCCGCAGCATCGCACTCCCCGCCGCAAACCCCTTTTTATAAATTCACGATTACTCGGAGGCGCCCGAGGACCTCACGAAACATGCTCCACTCCCCGCAAGACGTCTATGCGGCAAGGCATCTCGCCTCGGGCCGTGGATACCCACTGTGGACGCCTGAGCCCCATTATCTCCGGGACGTCCATGTTCGTGAGGGTCTCAAGATCGGGGACGTCGGTGTCGTCGTCCCGGAAGATGGCAGCTTCGACGAGTTTTTCAATCTGTACCTATCCCCTTATCATCCCCTTCACGTCGCGAAACTGGTGTGCCTGACAGCTTTTCCCCCATTCAACTCAGTGGACGAGATATTGTCAGAGTTCCAGAGGCCGAAAGCGCGGGGTGATCATTTCGACCTCCACAGTGGCGAGGGTCAGGAACATGGATCCGCTTGATGATAATTCGGAGAGGTGCGTCATGAAAGACCTCACGTACTTAATGCCTGACATGATCGTGCTGACATTGACTTGGTAGTCGTGCCCAGACCCAGGTCCTCTCAATTATGAATTTACGTTGTCGCCCAGAGAAGGCGCAGTTCTCATACTTCCTGAAGCCGGCGCGCTGAACATTGCCAAGTATCTCCAAAATGAAACTGCATTTCGGGACGAAGCGATTCAACATGCGGTAGGTTGGTACACCTTTGCTGAGCAACGCCTTGGTCGCATTATCAGTCACGACTCGCTCTACCTGATTACACAAGGCTCAGCCTTGGTCCCTTGCTGCCTATCAGCAGGATGCTGGTACAGGTCAAGCCTCAGTCCAATTCAAGGCTGTGCAGGTTGGCAGAGGTGATATTACAACATGCTATCGTTGGGAAACCACACGAGGTATGAACTGGGGCGTAGGACCTTCCGACCCGTACTTCCCAAACCAAGCCGTGTTCATACAGGGGTTCAAAATAGCCATCCGCGAGGGCATACTGCGTGCGAAACGTGTCGGTGTCAAGGCGGTTTTCCCTTCTGTACGGCATTATCGTATCAACCTTTCCAGGAGCTCGTGGTTTTCTAACCTATGGGCCAGGGCTTTCGGAAATAACAGGGGTTCGACAAGCAATGACCTGGGAGCTGGAGACACCAGCCCAAATACGCACACTGAGAACAGGTTCCCCCGCTGACGATACTGACCAAGTCTCTGGGAATGTTACTATCCATCGTTTTCCGTGAGTTGCCAAGGTTTGTTCTTCAAGTTGATCATCTAGATGTTGAATTTTTCGAGGCTGATGGGGTTCTCAGCCTTTCCATCCCTCCGATATCATCAATCAATGTTTGTTACGGGAGATGCGGTCAATATAAAAGATCGAGCGGTTAGAAACTGGCGTAACCAACGATTGGAATGGTTTCTCACACAGGTTACGTCGGCTACCGTTGCGGTCACCCACGATACTCAGTGGACCGTGCTACTTGAGAGTGTTCGTCCGTTGCGATTTCCGCGAGCCTCTAAATGTTGACACCATTACTGTAGGGACTGCTCATCCTGACCAACTCTCGCAAGGCACCCCCATAGCGCGGGCGATCGGTAATCGTGCTAGAGTGATGACAGACGGCAGCGATTATTCTTCCATGCGAAAAGGGTTGGAGAGAAACGTGTGTGTCATCTAACGGGGATGATCTTCTAAGGAGCAGTGTGCTTGCAAAGTGAAACGGCTCAAAATGACGTTGATGGTTGTGTAATAACATCATCAATGTGCAAAGCAGTGTGAAAAGGGTGATGGGACAGTCGATATGTCAGGTCAGTGTTCATGTTCCCACTGGCCGATACTATCCTACATTCGCTTTGGCCAGGTCACAAAAAAGAAATGCAACATCCCACGCATGAGACGAATAAGAACGGAAAGGAGCTGAAATTTTGTCCTATTACTCCGTCCCAAACAGCCGCTAGATCCCAGTGAAAGAATGGAACATCCCTTATGTGGGTCAGGTCAAGATGGGAAGGAACTAAAATCAATCACGCACCCTAGCTGCTTATACTCACTCGGGTTGGGAATAGGACTTCCGAAGACAAAGAGGAGCCTCCCCTCAGGGTTACCACTTAAGCGACTTGAATTTGTCGATTCTAGTCCTGGGTCGTTGTCAGTGCCACCAAAACGTGATCACACTCTACTTATGATCCAAATTCCCTCTTAACAATGGATGCTGATATCGGAATTGCGCAGATAAGAATCTCTTGCGGAAGATTGTATGGGTTTACCTGATGTCTTTGGGTAAGGTACCAGTGACTTCTGAATCATTCAAGGCCCCGACTGAACATCAGGCAAAGGCAGAAGGTGTACTAGTACATCCACATGCGCCTGCTGAGTCAAACTCGATGTTAATTTTCATACCAGGGAGTTACCCATATGGCTCAGAGGCCGTACTTGAAGACTGGCTAGTTTCTTGGGTCTGGGATGGGGACAAGAGTTAAAGTGTCTATTTAGCCTTACGATTTTGAAGTACATAAATAGCTGCACAGGCGCCATTCCGTGACTCCCAAGCTCAGTCTCTTCGAAAATTGCGAGCACAATGAGATCCTCTGTCACAAAGCTGACAACATACAATCCTAGCAGCAAATGCGGTTCACCCACTACTGCATGATTCTCTGATTACCCAAGCAGATGACAGAGAACATACCGCCAATTGGGAGCGAGGAAGAGGTTAACTGGGTAACACCGGTTTTTGTGAGATGCACCAACCGATGCACTCAAAGTGAGCACACTATGGAAGGTGGGAACAAATATATCAAGAACGGGGTTATGTACATGTGAGGCAACTACTTATATACTATGGGACATGAGGCTATTACTAAGTGATGATATCATAATGACGTCATCTTCTGGAACGGTGTAGAACTTAATAGAACGTTAATGTGATATGTGACAATGTGAAATGGTGAAATGAAAACTGGTTCTGACAGTTTTCCGATAGTGGTACTTCGGAAGTTCTCTCTCCAGCTGTAGCAAGAGAGATTCAAGCTACCTAGGGGGCATTACTCTGGAAAACAGAGTGCTGCCAGTGGTCCCTCAGCACTTACAGGACTTGGAAGAACGTGTCAACGGTTTCGTTGACGCCTGACGCAGTTCGACTTGCGTCGGGTCGTCGAGCAACTCTGAGTAGTCTGGATGACCCGAAGCAAGGCGTCAGTTCTGAACTGAGGTGCGCAGCTGTCGTCGGTGCGGCCGCGGTATGAGCTGTTTCAGACTGTAGGAGCCCGGTTGCATTCGAAACAGCATCAATAGTAGCTGCGGACGTGCCAAGGGAAGTTTGCCAGGAAGCAACTGAAGGCTATGAAGATCTAAATGCACGCGTGAGCGCCACGAGACCTCCATGATACTGTACTCTTATTCGGACTGTTGCATCGTGAAGGCCGAGATGCCACGTTGGCCCCCGGACCATTTGCAATTCTGTAACGAAACGTGGCGGGAAGAGACATACCGCATATTCGATTCAGTCGATCCATCATCCGGGCCAACAGAAGAGCCAGAGCCGTCCTATAAGAAAGGCCCACTCCTGATGGCAATGGCAAGTTCACTGTCCGCTCCGGTCTCTCCCAGGCATGATCGTCGCCCCCTTGTTCGTCGCGCTGTTCACCTTGATTGGGGCCGTAGCCGCCACTGATGGCTGCTCGACTGTATGCTGTCAGAACGCTTCGAGCGTGAGTCGTTCGGTTGTTATCCGATCTCATCGAGCTATGCGTTGTACTGATGGCCGGGCGACGACTACTTTTCAGGCTCCCACCGGCTGGCAGGGATCAAACTGTATAGCCGTCGAATCGTCGACCGACGGCAAGTGCGTTACTCCGTGTACGGGCACCAAGCTATGCTGTTATATAATCGTTAGTGGTAGCCCACCGCTCCGTCCCCGAGTTATCTGACCCGAGGGGTGTCCAGCTGGGCGATCGCGCAGGCAAATGCACTGA
>JBBPTO010000634.1:0-25397 GCA_038094155.1 Pulveroboletus cf. aberrans
AGGACAGTGACGAGGACGACGAAGACCGACTCGTTATTGCAGATGACGGCGAGGAGTTGGATGAGGACATATTCGCTCGGGAAGGGTACGACGCACTCTAGTTCGATCCGATATTGTATTCTATGTTGAAATGGCGTGTGCTATGGTATTCTATGTTTGATCGAGGTACACTATGGCGTGTTATGATCTATCAGCGCACGATATGGTATTCTAAGACTAAGTGCCACGCGTCAAGAACAAGATACGGTTGCAATGAGAGTCACGCTGGGATTATTTAAGCTTATCAGGATCGCACGGAAGCCGCATGGGTCGTCGAGAATTACCGAGATTTTGCAATTTTTGTGATGGTACTTGGGACTGGCAAGCCATCTTGATTTTCAAATTAGGACGCACCGTGGACGCTCAAGTCGTGATGTGCGTGTTGAATATGAAACTGCGTCTTCGTCAGCTGTGCGGCAGCATGTTCACGCACGTTACGCATGGTAAGCAGTTTGATAGATGCTGGTATACCAGCAACAGGCATCTGACGAAATTGGGAAACAGGGCACGAGGTGAGCCTCACTGGATGGCCAAAACGTGGGCACAGCCTATTTCGAGCGCACCGCAAACCACCTCTCACTTGGAAACCGGTGGTCGGACTGAGCGAGAACGAACAGCGTTACTACAAGACATAACGTTCAATCACCCACTTCCTGAGTCGTATTTGCTTGACCTGAACCTCAACGGGTCCTTTTCATGGCAACGACTGTCACACAGGTCGGCTCGGTGTGTGTGAACGCTGCTCAGATGGTTGCCCAATTTGCACCAGTTCCATGGCTGGCGCCTGCAGTCAATCTTGTCGCTACCCTCATCGCCATGGTCGAGCAGGCCCATGCGAACAGGTTAGTTGATTTGCCCATGTACACAGCCTTGTTCATCACCAAACACTTAGGAATGCCTTGAGTCAATTGCAGGAGCGTTGCATCGGTTTCCTGGAGATCATACGGGAGAAGGGCCAAGACGTTCCCGCTCGGGAGCAACGCAAGTTGGCCGCCGATGCTGCGAGGTATATTTGAACCAAGTTCATTCTCATCGATATGGCGTTCTGATCTCCGAGTCCCAGTACGCTCAGGAGCGTCAACTCTTCCATCAAATCATGGTGCTCGAAAAGCCGAATCCAGCTATTCATCGAGCAGCGTGCCCTCATGTCTGTCGTCCAGGACTGTAACAATCGAATTAACACTTGCTTGGAGAGGCTTCACGTATGTACTTGTCATCGAAATCTTCAGTAGGCTTTACTGATTATGTCGTCAGTTGACTGTCGCGTTAGGCACTGTGGCCTGGCAGTCAGACCTCGACGACAGAGTCGAACGCGACCATCGGGAGCTATTAGTCTACCTGTCGAATATCGAGAACAAACTAACCATCATTCAAATGGCCATGCAATTGCCAGGTAATGAGAGCACGACTGTTATGGAAGAGATGCAGAAGGTCAGCAAACAATCATGTGTTCTCTGGAAACTTCTGCTTACGAAGAACTGGAATGAAGATGTTACCGTCCTCATCAACAGAAGACGCTCAAGGACTCAGAAGTAACCTGTATTCTCTCCAGAAGTCCACGAAAAAGTTACTTCCGAACATGCACCTCACACACGGGGAAGTACGACGAGTCGGTGAACCTGTTTATCGGACGCCGTTTGTGGATATTTGGGAGGGGCTGTATCTGAACGAAGAAAAAGTCGCGGTCAAGATGCTCCGTACCGTGCGTGCCACCCCGGAAACCTTACAAGTACGTCGTGATAAGCATGATTCCATGTTGATTTTCATGCGTGTGCAGCGATTCGAACGTGAAGTCGATATTTGGAAGAGATTGTGGGATGTTGATCAAGGGAGTCGCATCCTACCACTCTATGGGTTCTGCCAAGACGATGGGAATTTTCCGTGCGTTTCTTTCTGCCTATCGAGGCCTAACTGACTTTCGAGTTAGCTACATCATTAGTCCGTGGCCAGAAAATGGAACGGTCGACGAATATGTCAGGCGCCTTCCTGAGGTTGATCATCTCGCTTTGGTCTGTCTTTGAGTTCATCTCGCGTTGATGTTGCCTATATATATGACGAACAGATTCGAGGTATTTGTGCTGGTATCTGTGTCCTGCACGACATGAAGCCCCCGATTGTTCATGGGGAGTTAAGAGCGGTAAGTGGAATAGTGGGACACATGAATTAGGATCTCATTCGCGCGTAGAGTAACGTCGTCGTCGACGAATCGGGAAAGCCGCTCCTTTCAAACTTTGGTTTCTCGCGAGTACGTCTCAACCATCTTTATTGCGTTGGTGATTCCATGAATCATGGAATCTAGATCATGAGCGATCTCTCCGGTGTAGCTGTCTCCCATACTGTGGGGTGAGAAAGGTCTCGACATCAATCCTCGTGGAGACTCATCTTCCTTTGAAACAGGCAAGACTTTGCAAGGTGGATGGCGCCTGAGCTCTCTTCCGAAGATGGGAAACTTACCACCGCCACTGACATCTATGCGTTCGGAATGACGATGTTGGAGGTTCGTTGCTGTTCATCTTGTGGAGGGAGCTCTCATCGACGTCCTCAGCTCATGACCCACGCCAAACCTTGGGCTACATTGCCCTCCTCCCATCAGGTCATTCCCAAGGTGCTGGGGGGTGAAAAGCCTCCTAGACCGAACGATCAGGAAACTGTCGAACGAGGTCTGGACGACCATCTGTGGGGAATCATGCTGAGCTGCTGGGAGCAATCTGAGAGTCGCCGACCTAGTGCAACAGAACTGTTGAGGAGACTCGAGGGAGAAATGACACAGCCTACGCGGTCCCTGATTTCAAGGTTCGCAAACTACTTTCGAAAGCACCACTAACAGACATAAGTGTGTCGTCGACTCTGTTTATGTCTAAGTTTACTCGACAGGATGGTCATGGGGAGATGCAGACTTCTACCAGCTTCGGGAGGCCTGAGGTACTATGTCGTAGGTGATTTATGTAAAGTAGTTAAGGAGGCAACATCGATGCCTATGTTCGGAAAGAGTGAACACAACCACGAACGGTATCATACCAGTGCTAGACTCCCTGAATTGGTGGGGTAATTGAGAGCTCCATCACACATAGGTTTCTCGATTACAATTATGTAATGCCTTGGGAATGGAAGATCCTAGTTCAGCTGCGGCCTTGTTGATCTCTGAATCATACTCAATTCAGACTCAGCTCATCATCATTATGTATATGTTGGCCGCCTTGAGGTCTGAGTACGTACGTACGCATCGTGGCAGTCGGCCCCCTCTGCTGCGGCACCATGGTCCATGATAAACGAGTCGATAATGAATAATTCGTGACAGTGATACGTTGAGTACTGCTCTCACCCTCGTACTATACCTCTGCTCTCACCCACCCGACGCCACTCGCATGTCAAGCTCCGCAGCACAACAATCTGAGAGCGATAATCCTCAGCTAGACCAGCCCGAGGTAAATGATATTGTGCCCGAATTAACACCACTCCCACGGAACTCATCGAAAGCACTTGAAGCGACAGCGTCAAACGTTCAGTTTCGAGTATGTCCTCTCCTAATCGGCTGGATGTAGCCTGACGATTCCTCGGTCCAATCAACCCCGCCAGTACTAAGTTTCCACCCCCACCAGATCTCACGCCTGATATCGACAAGACAGGTGAACAGTATGTAGCTGGGGGCGCGTACGGTGATGTGTATAAATGTTGGTACCGCCCTCGCAATGCAGCACAAGCAGAGGTTCGAGCGCCGTTCTTATCTCACCCTGCTTGCGTGCCACCTACCTCTCTCCCTCAGGTTGCAGTAAAAGCATTGCGATTCAATCTAGGCGAAGACATGGGAGATAAGTCCGTGGAAACGGTAATCATTCCCGAGAAACCGACTCCTACGGCTTATTGAATTGCGCCTCAGATGCTCCGCAGAGAGCTTGGAATCTGGAGGAGACTGGATCACCAGAATATCGTTCCGTTCTTGGGAATCGCAAAAGGCTTTGGAATGAAAGGCGCAGTATCGCTGGTATCGCTGTGGATGCCCAATGACTCTCTTCGCAATTTCTTGACCACGCACGGTGCAAAACTAGACACGGTCCACCGACTCCAAATGGTACGTTCATTTGATAATTATTTTCTTCTCGCTCTCTAACATTGTACGCTGTGAAAGCTGCTCGACATTGCCAAAGGACTGCACTATCGTGAGTTGTTGTTGCTGTTGTTTGAGGCTGAATTAATATCCTGTAGTACATGGCTACCAGATTATCCACGGTGACTTGAATCCCGTATGTGGACTAGAAAAAGCATAAACGCATCCCCGCCTAACATGTGTGACGCAGAACAATGTGCTTCTCGACGCAGGCTACACTGCGCGTTTAGCCGATTTCGGATATGCGTCTGTGGCAGGCAACATTCCCGAAGCATTCGCATATCTTCAGAGATCCACTCGCCGACCCGGGGCTTTGCCCTGGATCGCACCTGAGCAACTTGATGAAGCATCACCTTGTCTGACAACCAAGAGTGACATATACTCGTTTGGCTGTATTTGCCTGCAGGGACGTACGAAGATTGGAGAGTTAAATTAATCGAGAGTCTAACACCCATTACAGGTGTTATCTGGGAAACCACCATGGTCGGAAATTCGTAGAATCAGTCAATGCATCGATATCACCATCGGGATGCGCTTGGTTGACGGGAAGAATCCAGGCAGGCCAGAATCCCGAGCAATAGAGGATTCACACTGGGAGTTTATCCAACTCTGTTGGTCGCCGTTGAAGGACAGGCCTGCGGCGGATAATATTACCACCTCCATAGAACAGTTCGTGCGGTGTTACCCACTATCCAGACCTCTCCGCGACCTTTTCATCTCATCGTCAAGTCACGTTAGTTCGCTGGTGGATGAACCATTAGTCAATGTCAAAAAATCTACCACGAAGGGCTTAGGGGGGGATCTATTCAATCCAAGCGCGGTAGCTCCACTCCTTCCGACATTCGCTAGGAATACCTCTATCGAACATGACTTTAGGGTCGACCCGAACGATGTGATCATTATGTGAGTATTCCTATCCGCAGTTATACTATACCGACGCAGTTCTGCAACACAGAATTATGGGGCCAAAAGGAACGGGAAAGACTCACGTAGGTACATCTCCATTGCCCTTATTACCTCATTCTCACACCACGCGAATGGTCAGTTCATCTCCACATTGATCAAGACGGCAGAATCATACGATACGTGTGACTTGATTCCAGATATGCAACGTGTGACTCTACACACTGTTCCCTACCACGGTCTTCGTCTGTTGTTGGTCGACACACCTGGATTCGATTCTACCCATCGGCCTGATGCAGAAACTTTGGTTGATATTACTGACCGGCTCAAACAGAAGTACGTCATACCCTCATCATTTCAGATGGGCCTGTCTGATAAGTACGGGGATATCCCAGTGGCAATACCCCTGGAATTACTGGGATAATTTACCTCCATCGAATTACTGATGCTTATATTTCTAGTTCTGTCTACGAGAATCTCCAGGTGTTTAGTCGGCTTTGTAGCGATATAAGCCGTCCTCGAATGTGTCTAGTGACAACCATGTGGGACAGAGAAATAGACAAGGCAGCGGCGGAAACTAAGGAAGACAAGCTCAGACATAATCTCTGGCAGAAGCCGTTGGAAGAAGGTGCGGTCGCTAGACGATTCTACAACACACCTTCTTCTGCATGGGATATCGTGAACGATGTTCTGCATGTTGGAAATGATGGTGACCAGTCACTTCTGCAAGAAGAGCAGAAGAGCTCTTCAAAGATTCAAAAAGATATCTCCCCTATGCACGTCGGGGCTCTCACGGGGAGCAGCCATCTTGCCCGTCTCGACCAAAACGATATAGTAATCGCGTATGTCTCCCTAATTTACATTTTACATCGCTTATCATACGTTTCATCAGAGTGATGGGTATCACGGGGGCAGGCAAGAGCTCGGTGAGTGCTCAGAAATGAGACTCTACATTCCATAAAGACTGAGGTATTCACAGTTCGTGAACGCAGCGGCCGGGAGGACAGAAGTCACGATAGCTGGCGGCTCGAAATGTCAGATACGAGAGGTACAGCCTGTTCGCTGTCAACATCCTGATGGCCGTCGAAGTATTGTCTTGGTCGATACCCCTGGATTTGGTGACACACGCCTTTCTGACTCGCAGATACTGAGGATCATAGCTGTCTGGCTGAAAGAGACGTGAGTTGGCCCTGGGAGGGTGGAGCGAACTTATCCAACCTTCCACACACAGGTACCAGAAAAATGTCAAGCTCGCTGGTCTCCTTTATCTTCATCGCATCTCAGACATCAGAATGGCAGGGACGCCCCTGAGAAACCTGGCCGTGTTCAGAAACCTGTGCGGGGATGACAATATGAAGAATATCGTGTTTGTCACAACGATGTGGGATGAAGTTGAAGACGAGTCGATCGGATGTGAGAGAGAAGGCCAACTTTTGTCGGACTTCTGGAAGGGTATGATATCTCTGGGTTCGCGCGCTCATCGCTTCCAAGGGGACTACAGATCGGCTTGGGAGATCATCGATCGTCTAGATCTGGACGGATTTTTCCAGAGACGCATACGGCTGCAGATTCAGGAAGAAATGGTCGATCGTGGTTTGCAGTTCGAAGAAACGACCGCTGCAAGAACCTTGTCTCGTTTTCTCATCCAGCTTTTAGCAGAATGCAAAAGGTTTTTGGGAAAACTGCGTAAGGGATCCCGTCAAATGCCCAGTCACAAGTCTACTTCAAGTTCACTCTGGTCCACTGGTGCTGTGGAAAACTTTTCGGTTCAATCTTTAAATCACAGTTATTGCGTTCGTGGTGCTCGTCAGGATGCGATATCGGCTATGATCAGAATTCTGGGGCTTGCCTGTCAGGTGGCAGACATAACCACTGTTCCTGGGCTCCGTGGGATAATCGGGACAGTCTTGCAGATAGCTCAAACAATTGAGGTCGGTGCTGTTGTAAACACAATCGAGTGCCACTCATTAGTATCGCAGAGGACGGGTGGCATGCATCATATACTCAGCCAAGTAACAGAACACTCTGGATGGCTGCTCCATGAAATCACGCAACATGGAGCGCGCCATAAGCTGTCTAGGGAGATGAAAAAGACACTAGGGTCTTTCGAAAAGTACGTCGCCTCGAATGGAGGTCACCAAGTGGAATAACTTACCCGTGCGATCTCCTTAGGGAGCTTATCGATCTTCAAGATGTCGTAGAGAAACTTTCGTGCAGAAACAGTCTCGCCCGCTTCTTCCTGCACGATGCAGACGTCCGGGCGATCACGGCGTGCACCAATTCGATCCGAGTGATCTACGATAAACTTGAGGTATGACCATCTTTAATGCGCGGGCTCGCTCTTGATGGTGTGGGATAGGTCAGGCTTGCAATGGACAATGGTCTGACTCTCGCGCGTCTCGAATCTCAAATGAAGTTGCTGGTTGATAGTCCAGCATTGGTGCGTCTACGTCGCAGAATCTCTACGTCATTTTCTAACTACTGCGGTAGCGGCGGTGTGAATGCGGATGGTAGTTCGTGGAGAATCGCAGGAAAACTGACAATACTTGGCCAGAACCTATTTATGCCTGAGCGCTGGCTGTTCATGGATGGGTTGTATATTTGCGCTTACGATGTGATATCTGTTGGCTCGGAGGCATTCGTCGCCTCTGAGCGGGGTGGTGACCGATGTTATTTATGCGACTCTGAGTCATGGTTTGTAGGGGTTTGAACCTTTCGCAACATACATTGCCAGAACTTGTGTTCCACTACCTTCCAACCCCAGTTCTTTCGTCTAATGACTAACCTTCAAAGTTCAGCGGCCTGAGCATGATCTGATGTGTACTTAATTCTAGAGACGATAATGGCGATAGTATTCACAGTTCAGATGGTGCCGTGCTGTCAAGCCTGTAATACTTCACTGGTATACGCCGTTCATGATGCTGCACACGCAAAGCCATGAGGGCCTCTGAGATAACACCACCGTGGCTCAAATGCAGGCGATGCACCTGGCGGCGATGGTTCACTTTGACGTTCTGGCTGCGTTCGCTGATTGTACAAGTAACCCTTTCAAACACCTGTCCTGTAGTCTAGGTTGTCCACACCAATTCTCCCGTGAGGATAGTTGATTGGCGACCAATCGTATCATATTATTGTCCACATAGTTCCTAGCACTCGCTCCCATTGTCAATGGAACGGTGATGAAGCTGACGAAGGAAGCTGTCAGTACTGAGCGACGTTACGTTGCAAATTCTGCTAATGTTTCCAACTACTGTTACATCCCATCATTGTCGTACACCAACACTGCTGGGGTTCTTTGTATATGATCGTCAGCATCATTCAAGGTTGAACCTTGCTTGATAAGTGCTCACCGAACTTCGGCCCCCTTGTGAGACCGTTAGACGTGAATGAACAATTTCGATTGATAGAACTTATTCACGCACGTTTTCCATCCAACTCACCTGTGCAGTGAGCTCCGTCAGTCCGAACAATAAGACGACCTTGATTTCCAACGCGTAGTACAATGACCCCTCGGATGATCGTTTCGGAGATAAGGACTTGGCAAACTTGGTGGTATCCGCGCGCACGGTGCATAGCGTCGAGAATTGATCTACGCCACGCGCACTTAGCCGGGGCGGGACGAATAGCATAGTGTACGTACCCCGCTCACTATCCATCCATGCAGGCTGTTCCAGTGGACCTCGGTATGATGTTATGGGGATATCCAGAGAATTACATGCCACTTGGGACGACCGGCGAACGGCAAAAGTCTCTTGGAACTCTTGCTTTTCGGCAACACGCGTGCCCTTGGAGGTTCACGTCAGTAGGGGACGTGGCGCACCATCTTCGGCAGGCTCACCTTTGTCAGGATAGAAGCAAAAGCGTTTGGAAGGGCAAGCTGCCCAGACGGTCCGCGGTAGATGCTCTTCTGTCTTGCACGATGTTCGCTGTCAGACGGGTTATACGGTACGCTGCACTCGGTGCCGTACGTCAACTTTGCGACTCTAGAAGAGACGAGGTGATCAATATGATAAGATATGGCACCATCCGCCACAGCTTTGTTCCTAAACACGAGGTGAGCCCGTCGTTCATACAATGTATATCTTGGACGCCATACACGTGACTATCGGGTCGGCAAAGGCTGATGCCGAGGGGGTCGAAGTATCTTCGGAGGCTAGAGAACAGCCATTCACTTGCGGCAAACCCGCCTACTAGGAAGACAGACTTGAAAGGCGTCAGGAAGGCGAACAGGCCAAGCGACAAGGTCTAACTTACCGTGATAGGGATCGGGGACGCTTGTTGTTGCTTCTTGAAAGCGTCGACGATCTCTCTGACAGACGGCTCAAACAGCTCCGCAACCATCTTCCTATGGCGCGATTTTAGCGTTCGGCCCTACGCAATAAAGTAAACTTACCCAGAAAGCCGAAGTTGGCCCGATCGAATATCATACTGGGGATCCTTGTCGCGGACCGTACCGAACTTGATGTATTGAGGATCCTCAGCGTTACGGAGACGAAGCTTGGTTGTCTTGTCAAAGATATCCGTCATCTGTCTCAATATTTCTGGGTTACAATACTTGGAACCTTCAAGCTTCCCTGCGAAAACCGTAAATGTCAAACAGAGTAGTATACTTGGCCCGGAACCTACTTCTGAGGAGGGCGGCAGCCCTCCGCGTCACCAAAACGGATCCTTGTAAACGGCCTGGAGATTGTTAGGTAAGATAGCCACAACCGCCACGTTGGCGTCGCGTACTCACACTCAGCGGGTGCAATCTCCTCGAATGACGCCGGGGAGAGCCTCATCGAATACGCGCTCAAGTCAATCGTCCCTCCGCCAGCATCAATGATGACGACTCCCTGCTGACGCGGTTGTTCGTCCTCTTGGCCAAGATGTTCAGGAGAAAGGATGGGCATCCTCGACAGCGCCTCCGACGCCAGAATGTTGGACACGCAATAGTGCAAGCTCGCCTCGCCCTCGGTCAACAAATGAACCCGATCCTGGCCCTCGGGCGTACTCGACACGAGACCCGCCATCGTGGCCGCACGTCGGATCTGTTTCTGCTGCGGCCCCTCCCACCCGTTCGGGTGGGTGAGTACGTACTCGATCTGGTTCTCGACCGATTTCCAGAGGTTGACGCCGTGCGAGTCTTCGATATACTTTTGCGTACAATAGAACAAGTATCGCATAAAGTCTGCCAGGACGTCGACAGCCGACTTTCCGAACGGGATCGGAGGAAGGTCATCGTCGGCAATGTGCGAAGCGGCCAGATGCCTCGCACGCAGGTGCAGCTTCCACCTAGATATGGCGTCGTCAATTGACCTGAATGATATAGATGATCGGCTTGGAACACAGACCATTCAAGCTTGACCCATTGTTCGTCCTCGGCTTGCTCAATAATGTGATCCTGCAGCGCCTCTGCACCAAATGCACGAGGCGTCCCTCGCTGATCGTAATAGATGATAGACGGTATTTTGCAATCGCCGCCAACGTGTTCCTGTGCTGGATATCTTTACCGCAGTCAGCTCCAAGCGCAAACGTGATATGGCATGAAGGGGTCTACATCACCTTGTCACACCTTGTATCTTTGGGACCTCGCCCGGGTCCAGAATAGCGTAAGACACCCCACTAAAGGTCGTGCCGACATCGAATGCGACGACAAGCCCACGTAAACGGCCTTGGTATGGTTTTCGGGTAAGCATCGCCGTGGCCCGAAGCTCTGATCAAGTAATAGAGGGATGGGGGTGTCGTGTCGTGTCGTAATTTCGTTGGCTGGCGTTGCAGTCGAGGCAGATAGTGCGCTCAAGGTGGCTCGGGGCAGACGTGAGGGAGGCCATCCACGCCGGCTTTTTATCAGAGCTCGGGGTGTGATAATGAAGGGTTAAAGGGAGCGTTCACCATCGTCACAGAGCCAAAAACACCTGCCTTTGCTTCTCGTGGCTGGGGGCTCCCGTCAGCAACGCGGTGATCTGATGCTGTGAGGATGATGGTCTACGCCAAGTGGCGAACGCTCACCACGACATGGCAACGGACCAACGTAATGAAATACGCGAGGTGAGTTGTCCCGGGACTCTCCAGGAAAACGCCGACACAACGTGTTTGACGAAGCGACGAAGCGTCTCGTTCCCAGGATGAAGATGCGGCCTCCTGACCAGGGTGAATGACTTGCCCATATCCCTGAGTCAGACACGAGGCGGTACCACACACGCCTCAATAGCCCCCCCGCCACATGGCCGCACCAAACAAGCGAAGCCGCTTCAAATGGCCGACGATCGCTGGTACCACCTTGTCGCGAGCCTGAACGAACCAGGAGTCGCTATGAACTTGTCGACGTTCGCACTTACGCCATCCAAATACTGGGTCTTTCCTATCGCATTCGCGGGTCTGCCTTGGATTGTCTGGCGCCTAATGCCCGGCTTCTCGCTCAATATTCTCAAGTTCCTTACAGGCAGGAAGTCGAGGGACGAGGAGGAAAGGGAAAGGGCGCAGTTAGAGTTGGTAAAGAAACTCGAAAGGTCGCTGGAAGTAGCAGCCGATGGAAACCGGTCGCTAAAAGAGGAAGTCGAGCAGCACAGGACATCCCATCGGAAAGCCATCGAGGAGTCTGCCGTCCTCTCGCAGTCGCTCAAGCGGGAGAGGGAGGAAAAGGTAGCGTTGCAACAAGCTCTGCGCCGAGAGGAAGACGAAAAGAGCAAGGCTGTCTCACAGAGCCAGCGACTGACGGGGGAGCTGAGCGGTCTCAGGCGTCAGCTAGATGGAAAGGACGCCGAGCTCAAGAATCTCCGGAACGAACTTCAACACTCACAGATCGAGCACGATGAACTCACTACTCTCCTCGAGACTCGTTCCCGCGAGTTGAAGGGGGCTCAGGTCTACCTCACGAAAGCCGATACCCTCTCCGGTGCTGAAGTCATAACTTTGGTCAACGCTCTCAATGTTGAAATCCTGCAGACATCCGCCTTTATCTCCGACTCCTTCGACTTCGCACGCCAACCGGTCCACGCGGACGAGATGAAGGAAGCTAGTGGCAGGATAGGCGAGCTCATGGGATCCACCCTAACGCATCTGCTAAGCACCGTACTTCATAGCGAGGATCCTCTCCTCGTGCAAATCGCATTACAGGGCGCATCAGTAGAGTTTTCGCGCTGGATCATCATGACTTGGGACTTTGATGGCCTCCAAGCCGAGCAACCCCTCGCAGAAATCTACAACGACATCCGTGAATCAGGTTAATTTCATTCTTTGAATGTATGACTTACTCTGACGAGTCCCATAGAATCGCAGGCAGTGGGCGGTCGCTGGCGTGCCCTGACACGTGCACATGCACAGAAAGTGGCACTGCAGGATGCTGATCTCCACGCAACAATGGTCGCTCACATCTCTGACACGCTCGTCATTATCCTTGTCGCCGCGGGATGCACGAAGAGTTACGAAGAGACCTATCGCACATTCACGCAAAAGTTCGGTGAACGTATTTCCAACATCGTGAAGATGGCGACACGGTTGAATAAGGCGATGGGAGAGGAAGTGACATCGGCGGACTTGTGGCCCACAAACGCGCCTTCAGGTGACAAGTTCGACAAGTCCACCATGGACAATTTCGAGTCACACGGGGAAGATTCGCAGGGAAAACCCGTGTTATGCACGACTGCGCTAGGCTTGCAGAGGTCAGAGAAGGCGGTGCAGGGTGACACAGTCGAGTTCAAAACTATGACGCTCTTGAAGCCAAAGGTAGCAGTTGAGTCGATAGCTGACGCGCTGGAGCGAGAGGACGCGTGATTCTTCCTGTTAGAACGTTCGCGCGGAGGGGACGAAGTTTTACCTATGACATCATTTTATTGTATTTACCATGGCTTGTTCGATAATTTATCCACGAAGTGTCACTTGACAACAGAGTGCGATGTCTAGCAACGAATTGTATGAATATCCATGGCGAGCGATGCAAAGTCCGCACAGGGCAGAGAACCTGTCAAGTTGGTCAGTACAAATAAAAAGTATCGGAGAATGGCCATACTAGGAACTAGCAGGGATATCCACGGATGGGGCATCATCCCCAGTTGCTTCCTTGTCAGAAGCAGGAACGGTCTTCTCCCATTCTTTTAGCGCACCCTCTAAAGACTCCCAGAGGGATTGGCCAAGATGGACCCCACCTAGTTCCCTATCGTCTGCCGCTGGTTCATCTGTTCGCTCTTCACTTCTCGAGGATGTCCCGTCTGGTGGGGGTACTTGTACATGAACTAGTGCACATTCTCGGTACAAAGCGCCCGCCTTCAAGACCTCCTCCGGGACACTTTCAGTGGCAGCTGTAGCAGCCGAAGCTTGCGAGCTTTTAAATGGAGTGGGAAGAAAGAGTACGTGTAATATTGACTGAACTGCAGCAGTCTGCGATTTGGTCAACAATCTCACAAGTGGTTGTGCGACGATGTAACTACGATAAACTGTTAGGCGTGGCGGTGAGATATCCCAAAGAAAGAAACTTACATGACTGTCCCGAGGACAGAACGTCGCATTTGGGTATTGTTCGCTTTGAGAAGGGTGGCAACGGTATCCGTACGACTGATTCCGGGAGAGACAGAGACAGCGACAATATTTGACTTTTGGACCTTCTCGCTGACCACACGGACAGTTGGCTCGTCCGTTTGGGGGACCTGACCACCGGATGGAAGGGCATCTAGAACGCGTTGCAGATGGCGCATGAAGATTATTGCCTCGAGAGATCTCCGACCTTCAAGCTTGAAGAGCGAAGATGTTGGCAGAGGGACCTCTGTTTGCGAATATGTCGTAGATGCAGCCGCGTAAAATGGGTTGACAACATTTATGATGCGGATATCGCGTTCCACCGGGGCGACGAGGAGGACGGGGAGCAATGAAGTGATCATTAAGAACGTGGCCAACGAAGAGGCTTGTCGACGCTTCGCGAGTTCGGCAGGGTCGTCAAAGGCAAGAAGGGAACCTATAGGTTGGTATTCATGTGTAA
This sequence comes from Pulveroboletus cf. aberrans, assembly GCA_038094155.1. Taxonomy (NCBI): domain Eukaryota; kingdom Fungi; phylum Basidiomycota; class Agaricomycetes; order Boletales; family Boletaceae; genus Pulveroboletus; species Pulveroboletus cf. aberrans. Next base: position 14,001 of record JBBPTO010000634.1, read on the forward strand.
AGACGATCGCATCCAGACGTGTTTCCTTGCCCGTGAGGAACCGAGTACAGAACGAACGAACGGACGACGAGGAAGACAGGTCGCATTCCTCTGCGTAAATGCGGTCGTTCTTGGTTGTAGAACGCAAGAGTTTAATGAGGATCTCCACTTCAGGATGGTCGATTGGTTTAGGGGAAAGTGCAATGACATGTGCACCTCGTTGGGCCAAATTCTGGACCAGCGTCAACCCGAGCGGGGTAAAGGCACCCTGAGAGACCAACATGAAACGACCACGTCAGGGAAGTGTGAAGAAGACTCACCGTGACGAGGACTACGCGGGCGTGCATGTCGCGCTCCCGGTTCGTTGTACGTCCTTGTGCAAAGGCGTGAACAACGACAATCGCAAGTATGGATACGAAGGCATGCACATAATACGATGAAGGCAGCAGGGAATTGGCCACCGCCCCCAGTATTTTGAGGACCATCTTACAAGTTTCCAACCACACTGTCGAGTGTTCTAAAAGATCGATATGCGACGGTGGTGAGGACCGGCTACTGTGGTGACGGATAAGGTGAGAAATTCACGGATGATCACTTGAAGTCGCGTCGCTCTGGAGGCCAGCCATGTCACTTAAAGTTCCAAAAGCCAACAACGTCCAGCTCTTCAAGGAAGGCTACAAGGTGCGATGGCACGAGTATATATCCAGATCACCCTACCAACTGACAGATCGGCCACACTGGCACTTTAGCATCTTCAAGGCCTTGAGGATGCCATCCTGCGGAACATTCAGGCCGTCTCGGAGCTATCAGATCTCGTGCGGACAAGCTTTGGTCCAAATGGTACGTTGAAACATGGAGGCGGTCCGTTCACCCCACTGAGTTGCAATCAAGGTCGTAATAAACTCTTGATCAATCATCTGGGTCGATTGTTCGTCACATCCGATGCTGCGACCATCATCAAAGAGGTAGAAGTCGTACATCCTGCCGCCAAATTGCTCGTCATGGCGTCGCAGGCACAGGAAGCCGAGGTCCGTCCAGTTTGCACCTTATACCAATTCGCACTCTCATGACACTGTCCAGATGGGTGATGGGACCAACACTGTAATCATCTTCGCAGGCGAACTACTAAAGAAAGCAGAGCACCTTCTGGTCATGGGTCTGCATCCGAGCGAAATCATCAAAGGATACGAACTTGCCTGTGCGAAAGCGCTTGCCGAGCTGGAGAGTACGTCTCTGGTCCCAACTGACGTGATCGAGCGCAACTAACAGCCTTCGAGGTCTATCGACATCAAGTCTCCCTTCTCCGTTCACACAATCCTCTCTTGCAGAGGCACTCAAGCCTGCCATTGCATCGAAACAATATGGATTCGAAGACACCCTCTCCTCACTCGTCGCAGAGGCTGCACTGGCGGTCATGCCAAATAACCCGAAATTTTTCAACGTGGACAACGTTCGCGTCGTCAAAATCATGGGAGGAAACCTCTCCGGCAGTCGGGTAGTACAAGGCATGGTGTTCGGTCGGGAACCTGAAGGGGTCGTCAAAAAAGTTACCAAAGCCAAGGTCGTCGTCTTTACCTCCGCACTCGACATCGCCCAAACAGAAACAAAGGGGACCGTCCTCATCAGAAATGCCGACGAGATGCTCAACTTTACGCGAGGAGAGGAGAAACACATGGAAAAGGTCCATCTTGGCTTTTACCAATGCTACCTCCGCTGCACGCTAACTCTCCAAACAAACCAGATCTTCAAAGAGATCGCCGATTCCGGCGTCAAGGTCATCATCGCCGGATCCTCCGTTGGTGAACTCGCCCTCCACTACCTCAACCGTTTCAACATCGCCGTCCTTAAAGTTCTCTCCAAGTTCGACCTCCGCAGAGTCAGTCGCGTCGTCAACGCGACCCCACTCGCTCGCATCGGCGCGCCCACCCCAGAAGAAGCTGGTTACGTCGACGTCTTTGAGACCACCGAGATCGGCGGCGACCGCGTGACGGTGCTCCGACAGTTGCGCGAGGACGAACCAGGCTATGACCGGCGGACGGAGAAGACGCGGACGGCGACGATCGTGCTCAGAGGCGCGACGGCCAACCATCTAGACGACCTCGAGCGCGCGATCGATGACGGTGTCAACGTGATCAAGGGATTGCTCAAGGACCCCCGGCTCGTGCCTGGCGCGGGCGCCACGGAGCTCGAGCTCGGGAAGCGCGTGGACGCATATGGGAGCGGGCTCAAGGGTCTCGCACAGCATGCCGTGAAGCGGTATGCGACCGCGCTTGAGGTTATTCCGAGGACGCTCGCAGAAAACGCGCTAGGTGGCGCAGAGGGCAACGAGGTCCTCAGTCGGCTATGGGCCAAACACGAGCAAAAGGGCGGGGAGGGCTGGGGCGTCGACGTCGAGGTACGTGTTCTCGCATGAGCCGACCGTCGCGAGTTATTCACCGCAGGAAATCAGGCCGAGCGGGACGGGACGCTGATAGCCACCGAGTACAAGATCCTTGATTCTCTAGCTGCAAAGTCGTGGGCTATAAAACTCGGGACAGAGGCTGCAGTCTCCGTGCTGAGCGTGGACAGCATCATCATGAGCAAGCCCGCTGGCGGACCAAAGGTGCCTCAGCAAGCGGGTAACTGGGATGAAGATGACTAGATAGGTATCGCGTTCACAGGGCAGATCATGTAGCTAGACCGCAGTACAACAATAATTCTGTGCCAGTTCCGACTGATGGATGATGCACCAACGTAAAGGTGGAAAAAGAGTGAGGGGAGGCAGAATCTAGTAAGAGTCAAGAGAGGGAGTGTCGTGTGATTGGAAAGTGTACAATGTCCGTGATAAATGTGCCGCAGACTAACGAAAGGAGAGCAAAAAGACTGAAAAGAGAGAGTACTGGAAAGTAACACAACAGTCATGTCCAACAGCGTAGAAAGGTGTAAGAGATGCCTGCAGGCGAGTGCGTTCAAGCACCACCGGTTGGGGTATCATTCTTCATCCCCGGTATGTGTCGACTGGGATGGTGGTATGTCTTCTTCCTCTTCCTCCAGGATCGGCGCTTCCATATCATCCTCTTCTACATCATTTTCTGCCTCATAATCTTCATCGAATATGACATGGAACTGTAATTTGAGTTAGTGGCCACACTCACTCCTTCGGCGCAACGACATACATGAGTAATGAGGGCCTTGACAAGTTTGTGCGTATGTCCCATGTTGGTGAGGATGAGGGAAAAGTCGTTTTGTGGTGCTCGGAGCAGGTTCGGACTGAAAACGATAGCCAGCGCTTCTGCAGTCATATGATTTTGCTCCTCAAAGTCTGTGACTCTGGAGGTAACGGTGAGACGATCGTGTTTCCCCATTCGAGAAACTTAGACGCACTTGTCAAGGTGTTCCGCGACGCGTTTCAACAAATCAAAGTTGGCACGCGGTAGCGCATGAACGACGTGTCGGATGCTCGACAACCGTGCATGGAGATTTTCCACTTCTGTAAAGACATGTAAAATCAGAGTGGTATTTGGGGGGACGAAATCGACGTACTGATAGCCTCAATGATAGCAAAGTACGCAGGCGGGGGAAACACGGCTTCTGGTAGTAGTCTGAACCACGACTTTATCAAGTCACCGATCGCATAGACGTCCGTGCTCTCAGTGATGGGCATTTCACCCCTGTTGAACGCGTCGCGAAGGGCATTGATCTCAAGGGTGGCCCCTGCAATACGATCTAGGATAGATTGACGTCAAAAAATGGTTACCTCTGCTACTGAAAGTTGGACTCACAAATTCCAACTTCGCTTAGTCCACGGGCCTCAACCACCGATAGACAGCTGGCAATTACGGAAGGGATCGTACCAGGTAGGACTTCTACCCCATCTGCTTCGCGTTCAAGTAAGAATTGCAGTTCCACGCCAAACACTGAGTATTCTTTCATCAGTACTTATTTTTTACCTCATTACTTGGAGTAACACCCACCAGCAGTAGGATCCCGTGATGTCGAGGGCGCACCGACAGGATCAATGATATGATCAGACAGCTGAGGCTTGGGGGAGTTACCGAGGTACGTCAGACGTCGCTTGGCGGCAACATTTGACACGTTCGTGATCGTATCTATCCATTTCGTCATCTCCTGCTTCGAAAACGCCTGCAACAAGTATTGTTCTCCCTCTTCCGTATCCAGTTGGAACATGTAGGATCTCTCGTTATTGATAAACTGGGCCACTTTGGCACCCACGACGGAGAGCACTAGCGACGGTTTCCCAGACGGCGTGAAGTCCAGCTCTGCAGGCGACCTTTTCGCAATCAATGCGTGATCTGTAAACGCACTCGAAATCGGTCGCATCAATTGAAAGAAGGCTGATGAATAGCTCTTCTTCATGCGATGCTGCTTCTGAGCCTGAGTCATCGGTTTTCGGGGCCGCATCACCTTGTTGAGGTATTCGTCCCGCCGTTCCAACCGTAACTGCTCTTGTTTCTTGTCTTTGCTCAGACGGTCGTACAGATACTTGTCTCGTTTATTCTTCTCGTGCTGAAGCGAGACAAGACGCTGAAACGGTCGGACGACCTTTTTTGTAGGAGCGGAACCGGCAGTTTGGGCTTGCAGTGCTTCTCTCTGCGCTTCCTCCTTGATACCACGAAGATCAAAGTGGAGTCCACCCACTTCTTTTTCGATGTTGTTCAGGCGTTCAAAGTCCCGTCGGTCCACGTCTTCTCGGGAACGGCCATGTCTACTGAACAACGTCGGCGTAGTGAGGATGACGTTGCACATGTGTCTGCGGAGAGGTTAGCACACCACAAACGTCAACGAACCCCATATAAATCGGGTCCTAACCTGCGCTTATCTAAATTGATGATGGACTGCGGATCCTCCGACGAAATGGTCACAGCGTTCGGTATACTGGCGATCTCCAGTATACGCTCCAGAAGCCAACTAATATCGACGATCAGCGGGTCCCCATACAACTTTTTCGGCACCGTCGGCCGTGACAGCAGAGCTCCGAGACTATCGCACTGCACACCACGCATGTGGGCCACGTTCTGCCATGGTCGCTGATGCATCCGACTCTCAGGGCCAGTGATGGCGGCAGTTAGGACGGCTTCGACAAACGATCGCACGACAGGTCGTTCGTGGGGTTCGGCAAAGCCAGCACCTCCCTCCAGGCTGCGCATACGCGCGATCTCGATGGCCCGTAAACACATTTCCATGCGAGCCTGCCGGCTCCGAATGCCCAGCTTCGATCCGACGAGCTTCGAGATGACCCATTTTCGAAGGATGTTGTAAGCACGTATGCAACTCCGGACGCTTGGCGGAAGCAAACGGTAAACAGAGTCTTGAGAGTCGGATATCATCGACGACGGTTCGACGTCCAGGAAATGGGAATACATCGTCTGAATGTCGACGTCGTCTAGGTAGCTGGTTTCCCGCGTAGAAAACCAGCCCGTCCGGTCAGCGCTTTGTACTTCGAGCAAGTCGGCAGTGATGAACAAATCCTTTGCAGAGAATGTCATTAGAAGTCCAACCAGGCGAACTGAAAGCGCTCACCTCCTCCGAGACGTTGCTGAAAGCGGCAAAGCCCATAGCATTCAAGTCCTCTACCAAGTCTTCGGCGGTAATCCGATCGAAATCCTGTGCTTGACTTCCGAAACAACGAATCTGCGAGACAGTCCCGGAGGGTCGAAGGACAGCAACGCCAAGCGCTGGTGGACACAGTGTGTGGGAAATAAATGTTGATAACGTTTTCTTCCTTGTCACCTCCAGTGCGTCCCAGGCGTGGGCGAGCGCAACGTCGTCATCAGGAGGAGGACAGTCGGGTACCGAACGATCCAACGGTGCCTCCAAGAAGGCTTTAACCGTCTCGTAGAGCTGAACCTCGTCCAGGCAGTCCTGCGCACCTCCTCCGGTGGTGATCCACTCCTTCACCGCTCCAAAGATTTCAGAACGGTACTGCACGACATGGATTGGCCCATTCGGAGCTGTGGCATTGGATGGCCGACTCCCGAGGAACCGTTTGCGCAATAGCTGCATCCATGAGTCGTCGAAGTCGGACCAAAAGGATACTCCAGACTCACCTCGAAAAACACGAACGGCGTCACGAAACTGCGGAACACGTTCCACCACACCCGCGCAAACTCGGAGTGATCAACGACCAAATCCCTGGTGTTGCCATCCCGCAACGATGTTTCCCCATTGTCGTCCGCTACTGCAACAGAAACGCCTTTGAGACCATGAATGAGCACGTTCACCAGTCGATCTAGAGTCCCAGCTTGCACGAGGACGCGGATGGGTCGTTCGGTCGAGATCTCCGTCATGACCGGATGGTTAACACGTTGGGATATAGCAGGCAGAGAATTCCTTCGCTGCACGCTACTCTTGCGCTCCAGTCCCTGGGACGAGCCCGGTTTCACTCGGATGGACGGCGTACGAGTCATCGATCTGTCGCTACCCGACGGTTCGATCGCTGAACTAGGCGGGCGAGACGGGGCACGCGATGTCGGTCCCGAAGCTGAGCCCGGGTCCTTGTCTGGACGAGCGACGAGAAGTAACTCCCCGTCGTATACGGGAATGGCGGTCCCTCCGAGATCGACATCCCCGATTTTCAGCAATCTGTCCCTGCTCGCCAAAGCGTCGTTCTTTCCGAACGATCGTAATGAAATGTCGAGGCAACGAAGTTGTTGGAGCTCTTCTACGCTTAGTTTCGTCGGTCCACTTTCGAGACGACCCCTCCACACCTGACTCCGATCGACAAACGACACAGTGGGCAAAGGTTCGACAAAGAGAAGGGGAACCAGAGGGTGGCAATGTGTGTGAGGTGCAGCAGTGGCCTGGCTCCAGAAAAACGGTTCGAACAAGCCTTTTCTTCGTGGCTCAGCAGCCAGCGAGAGGGACATGAACTGGTCGACACTGGCAACAACATCAACTTTTATTTGCAAACCTTGTATGATGGAACGTACCGCTGGAACTTCAGAGCGAATGCGTTCTGCACGCGTTTCCCTTCAGTCAAGTCCTCCCAGAGTGAAACCAGCCTAACAACGTCTTCCGAAAGCGAGGTGGTCTCGATAGGTGTCCTAGAACAAAGCGCAAAGCGCGTACTGAGGCTCTCGAAGATATTCTGAGCCTTCAGAAGCGACTCGGTGGTCCAATATTCATCCACCTCGTTTCGCGTACGATCCAGTTCGTGGCGCATCTGCTCCTTTGTGTCTCCTCCCCAAGCGGTCACCATAGGTTCTTTTGCAGTAGTAACGTGCCCGTCATTTTCGGGATAAATCCACGACTCAACAGCAATGACACTCTGCCTATCGGCGCGCCTCCAGGCCTTGATTAACCTCGCCACAGGACGGGAACACAACGCAGCTGATATCGCCTTCCAAGAACACTCGTCACCCGCAACACGGCAGAGTTCTCCGACCCGGGCCCAGATTGAGATGACCTCAGAACGCGAATGCGTGCGGGAAGATCGGTCCAGGTGTGAACCATTCGTATTAGATGAATCCGAACCAAGGATTTGCATAAGCAGCAGTTTCGTCAGCCAGTGGGGATGATCATCACTGCCAAAGAATCTGGTCGAGTGGGTTAACTCCGTCTGGGTTTCCCCGGCTTCGTCGGGAGCGCCAGGAGAGGGGTCTACTCCGAGCACGTGGTCAACTGTCAGATTGTTGGGAAGATCCTGGAATGCACGCCGATGGAAGACTTGGAGACTGAAGGCGAGGAGGTGAGGATCGAGTGATGAAAGGATCTCACGAGAGAAGCCATCTTGTGCAAGCATCGCCCAGATTCGTGGTGACTGTTCCGCGTCGGCGAATGGAACTGGCGCGTGCTGTTGTCGAGGGTTGGGCGGCTTTGCCGAAGAAGTAGGCGAAACGCCAGTTGTTCCCAGTGCTTCCATCAAGGAAACCATCTTCCCATCTTGAGGTCTGGGCGAGAATGTCCCGAGATTCGGAGAGACCGTGCTCGTCCCATCGATATGTGGGGTTCCTAAATTCGGATTCGGCGACGGTGTATAGATTGCCTGAGTGGAAACGGATTTGGGCACCCCACCATTAATGAAGAGAGGTGTAATGTTGACGTCGGGAATAGTGCTGGACGTGAACTCTTGCCAACCAGACTCGTCAGATGGATTACCATGGTATCTAACGTATTCCTGGGCCATCCATACCACTCTGGTGCGTTCGACCTCCTTTGTATTCTCGTCCGCCCCTGTGACCAAATTGGAGCAAAGACGGGTAAACTCGTTCTCGAACTTCGCCCGGTCCACGAAGGTAGGCAGACAGAGAATGGTTGCAGAGGAGAAATCCTTCCATGCTGAACTCCTTCCATCCGCGGAACGTTCCATAGGTTTGGGATAGGGATCCGCAAAGGGGGTAAGGAACGTTGTCGCAAAAACAGCTTCATGCACAAGGGCTTCAAAAGTTCCCTTCACGATGTGTCCCTCGGCAACCACCAGTTCGGGATGCGTCTTTCTTCCCCAATACGCTCGCTTCTTCCTTCCAATGGACCCAACCCCGTCTTCTCTCCCCCTTCCCGACCTCCCGACTTCCTCGGAGGCTTCCGATTCCGGTACGATATCTTCGAGGTTGGGCGGGACGACCCCTGTGGGGAACATCTCCTTGATCGCAGCGCTCCTATCACCTGGGGGCTTGTAGAAATACAACTTAGACCCTTTAAGCTCGGCTTTAAAAGGTTTCCAGCCCTTCGCCAATGGAAAGTTAGCAGCCGCACTGTAGGGCCTTTGATAAGCTTGTATCATCGGTGCAGGATCCGTCAGACGATTGATAAACCCAGTGTTGTAAGTAATCTGGGATGTCCGTTTCGAGACAACACCAACGTCTGCTTCGGGCGCGTCATTAGAGGTGGGTGGAACCAAAAGCGAAGAAGCGGGTAGGCTAGTGGAAGCTTGTGCGGCCAAGTTAGGAGCCGAGTGCTTGTGAGAAGGACTCGCTAGACTAAAGGGGAAAACCCCACGACCCATTGAGGTGCTTGAGGGTTTGTCACTATCGGGATGCTTCATCGAGTCTCCCGACCCTTTCCTTTTGGGACTGTTCGAGGACAAGCCCAGTTTAGAAGAAGAGAGCTTCGTCGGCAACCTAGGCGCGAAGGAGTGCATTCGAGCTGTCGGAGTAGGTGGCGATTCGTCAGGTATGACGAAGCCTTCAGAGGTGGGGGAGGAAACGGATATCGATATATTAAGCTCGTTCACAGGAAGAGACTCGTCGGAAGGGGTATTGGTCAGAATCGCCGCAGCGGACGATGAAGACTGCACCATAGGGCCTGCGGGAATAGTAGTGTTTATGAAGGAGGTGGGATGCAGAGTAGCGCTGCTGTTGCTTCTATTGCGATATTCCTGTATCCTGTGCTGAAAGGAAACATCAACCTTGGAATGGGACGGATCGGGAAAGCTTCTGAGGTCATCTGCGGACCTGGACCAAGTTTTGCGCGATATGGTACGAAGGTCGCCAAGGCTCCCGTCAGCATCGGAGGAAGGCTGCTGGGAAGAAGACGGGTATGCCGAATTTAATTCAAGTGACTTCTTCCGTTTAAAAGTAAAATCTGCAATGGACCTGTACACGATGATGTCAGTAGGTTGCGCGTAGACCAAGGCACGTAATTAATCTGGAATTAAGACTCTGCACGCGACTACAACAAAAGGAGAAAATCTAGCGTAAATGAAAGTGAAGGCTTACCTGGGAGTCTCCATTGCATGGGGCTCTGACTGGAAGGACGAGAGGATGGGACGTGGGTCTGTAGGTCTCGAAATTTTGGGTCGCCTGACCGAACTGGTAGAAGTCCTTGGCTCGGAACCAATGGAGATGGAGCGCGAATCTGATGTCTTCCTTCCAAACCACTTCGAGGGTTTTGAGAGAAAATGAGATATGCCAGAGGGGGAGCTTGAGCGCGCCTGGGGAAACACGACGTTGGCAGGAGAAGCGGGCGTTGATGGAAATGAAAGGGGATCGTGTGGGCTCAAAGTATTGAAAGGGTGGGGAGGGCGACGTGGAGCCATCTTGAGATGGCCACTGGGGGTAAAGGAGCGCGAAGATTTGGGAAGGTATGGGTGTCTAATCGTTAGGAGGTGCGATGTGAGATCGATAAGAAACGACTAGACACGCGTCTTGGAGACGTACCAAAGCGTCAGGTGGAGGGGCGTCGAATGAACGTCGACATATGCAGTGGACGTGAAACAAAGTAAGGGCGTGGCCACGATTCTGCGTTTTAGGCAATGTGGCACTCTGGACCCTGGTTTGATATCCGCACTACTAGAGCCCCGGGGCGAGGTATGTCTCTCGAAAACCCACAGCCGGCCGTATTTCTATTGTCTGCCCCATTTTTCAGCTTATACGTGCACGGCCCTTTGTCCCTCGCACAATTCCGCGATAGCCTCACCCTCCGACAAAGTTTCTAAAAAAACCGTTCCCATCGCCCAGCAACTCGACCGCGTTGATCAGCGCTGACATAGAGCCACTATCTTGAGTCATTGAGATGGCATTGATGCTGCATGGCAGCGGGAAATAGTCGCCATCATGCACCTCCAACAAGTTTACAACCCCAGCAAAAGGCTTCATTGGTGAGAATATACCTCGTCGAATACCGTCTGACAGAACGTGTCATGACAACTATTCGAGTCCACCATCTGTCAGATTCAGCTTCAGTTCAGACTAAGGAGACCGGCCCGGCAGATCAGGTCAACTCTGTGCCGGTGCTAACTTTCAAGTCCTCGTATACCTCTGTGAGAAGTTGGTTTAGCAGTGACTGGCCTATTGCCATACGTGGGCTAATGGAATCACTGGCTTTGGTAAACTGGGTTGTAATCCATTCCATCAGTTGTGAAAGGATGTCCGGTACTAGTATCATGTTGATGTAGCATTTCCCACAATCCTGGTTCTTTCCCTATCAAGATTTTGACGTTTTCGCATCAAAGACGATCACGATCAAGATCAGCTTAGAGTCGGTCGCTTTTCTACCGAAAATTCGAAGGAAGACAATGTTATTCGGGGCAAGAACCTGATCGGACCCTACGGCATGCACTACGTGGATGGCATGCAAAATGCGTCCTCATTCGGACCACTCAAGAATAGGTACATATCTACATCATGGATTTCTTGAATGTCCGAAACCAGGCCGAGTATAAAAAATCTGAACTCAGATGCACTCCATACTGTCCTGTTTATCGCTCGACCTCTGGCAAGCCAATCTCGGTGTCTTCCGAAGGCAGTGTGACGGAAGTTGATGGTTTCTATGTCAACCTCGGAATCTTCCGAGGATGGTTGTGATAAGTTCCAGTTATGCTTACAGTCGTTTGCAGAATAAACTGCACAATCCGTAATTGGAACTTTGTATTTGGAGTTGTTTGTCCTAACGTAAAATGCCCGGAAACCCTAGCTTATGGTTGAACGTTGAATGTTGAAGCTGTCATGTCACACTAGCTCTACCACGACGACACCTACG